>OU427007.1:3234518-3244518 GCA_911387935.1 Dolichovespula saxonica
TCTTTTTTTCTCTTTCTTACTTTTTTTTTTTTTTTTTTTTTTTTTTTTAGAAATAAAACCAGCAACTCTGACGAAAAAAGATAAGAAAAGAAAAGAAAAAGGAAATACATTATCACCAAAAAAGTTGAATCACGAGAAAATTATCTCATACTACACGTTTCAATTATCGTCGATATTTAATTGTAATAAATATAAATTTTAACGATCATCGTCATCATCGAGTTATTACAGATTTCGAGATACGACAAAGTCATACTTATGTATAATCAGAAAGTTGAAGAGAACGAACTGAATCTCGTCGAGGATCAAAAAACATATTTTTTTTTCCAATTTCTTTACCCTCCACCCCTCCCCCGCTACGTTAATTTATATATAACTCGTTGGAAAAAAAAAAAGAAAAAAAAATTCCAAACAAGAAGGAGGAATGTAAGAAACATTCGTAGAATTCGAACGTGGACGGAAAATATGTTTTTCACCGTTCGTTTCACAGGACAATTCGATCTATCTATTCATCCATCTCTCTTCTCTCTCACCCCTTCTTCACCTCCCTCTCTCTCTCTCTCTCTCTCTCGCTCTCTCGTACTTTAGTTCTTCTACTTCGCTCGCTGTGATCACGATCCGAGCTTGGTTTCAGAAATGTGATCGGCCACGAAAGGTTTACCCAACGTGGCCAACTGCCAAGTTCTCCAAGGGTTATTGTCACAGAGGGTGAGCAGTAAATATGCCGATTTGGCGAGGCGTTCCCTGGCCCAATACATTCTCTTGGTACGTACGTACCCATTACCGTGTGTCATTGCCATGGGAATGCACTTCGTGTACACCAATAATTTCTTGATTGTACTCCGACCTCGCTGAATATATACGTATATACATATATATACACATACATATACATACATATATATATATATATATATATATATATATATATATATATGAAAATTAATCATTCGAAACGTCCCTACCCTTCACCCCCCAAAAAAGTAATTAATTATTCGCCGACGTCTCTCCCAATCGTTATTTGTATCAATAACGAAGATCCCTCTTTTCTTTTTCATATACTCGCGAAAAAAAAAAAAAAAAGAAAATTCGCGAAATATAATAAATTCGTCGATGAACAAATTCGACTCTTTATCGCGATCGTGATTTTAACGTAAACCCTTTTTTTTTTCTTTTTTATATATTTTTTTATCTCTCTTTTTTTTTCTTTTTCTTTTTTTCTTACAAGTACTATGCAATCAATGGTCGATCCTTTGTGTTCTGTCTCCTTTTGTTCGCGGCGATTCAATCCCGGCACGGTTGGATCGTGATTTTTCTTAGATGGTTTTAGACGAAACTTAGGGAAAACGTTGGAGCCCGACGTGTTCGGTATCGTCTCGAGTCGAAAGCGGTGGTTCGCGTGGTTTAGTTAGTAACCAGTAGTCTACCGATCGAGTGGCTTCATTACTTGTTGAATGCTCCCTATTGTCTAAAGCCGGTTGCCTTCCTAAATGGATTTCGAAGCGAGCCAATAAGACAATAAGCTTGTACAAAGGTGTGCCTCCGGTATTATAAGGTCAATCGATGTTAAACCAATCTCTAATTTTCATTTCTTTTTCCTTTTCTTTTCTTTTTTTTTTTTTTTTAATCAACGTCAGCGATAATGTATTCAAAAGTGAAAAGAGAGAGAGAGAGAGAGAGAGAAATCTTTTACAGCCGCTACAAGAGCTAATTTCATTGAAAATTGTACTTCTCGATCATATTAAATAATTACTGATCCGTTTGATTGAAGCTTTTCATAATCAATTAGCCTGTAGATAGGCAATCCTTCATACCTCGTTAAAAACGTTGCTTTGTTGCTTGCGTGCGCCATCTGTCAGTGAACAATTTTTTCGTATCCCCTTAGAGTATGCCATCATCTTTTCACAGATGTACGACGGTATTGCCTATCGGTAGGGACCAAAAAAAAAATAAATAAATGCGATCAATGAGTAATAACGATAATCTCAAACGTAAAAGAAGAAATAGAAAAAAGGAAGAGGACGAATAAACGTTCATAAAAATATTTCAAAATTATTAACAACGAGGATATTTCACTGGTTCGTAATATTTCTCGTCATTATGTGATATTTGTCCGAAAAGAATGTGTATCGTTGAGAGAGAGAGAGAGAGAGAGAGAGAGAGAGAGAGAGAGAGAGAGAGAGAGAGAGAGAAAGAAGAAAAGAAAGAGAGGAAAGAGTTTTTGTTCTTAGTTTCGTTTTTAAGGAAGACAATCGAGATTCGAAAGTATCGGACCGCGTAAAAATATTTTTTTCGTACTCCCGGCTGTTTTTCTTTCTTTCTTTATTTCTTTCTTTCGTTCTTTCTTTCTTACTTTTTCTTTAAGATAAAATAGCGAGCGAGTTAAATGTTTCCCGGTTTGTGATATGTTTTTGTCGCACGACTTTAAGCTTTGACATGCGGAGAGACGCGATGAATACTGCAAGTGGAATGGGCTTTGCAGATTTTCGACGTGCATTCATGACTAATGGAAGAAGACTAAGGAAACAGAGACAGCTGAGCGCGTTTCAAGACAGAACGCGCGCCGAGTTGAAAGCTATGCCGAAACGGTAAAAAGTTTTCTACAAGAAGTTTCGAAATAAACGACAAGAAAAAAGAAGAAGAAAGGGAAAGGAAAAGATAAGCTCCATTTTCCTTTTTGATTACGGTAAAAAAAAAAAAAAAAAAAAAAAAGAAAAAGAAAAAGAAAGAAAATAAGTTCACCTATTATTTGACAGTTTGGGTGAGAAATGATTTATAGAGCACAAAATAAAGAAACACGGGCTGTTAAAAAAGAAAAAGAAAGATAATAAAAAGTAAAAAATAAAAAAAATAAAATAAAAGGAAAAATTATGCGCGCACCTCTTGCATTCGTCCGATAAATTAATTTTCAAAATAATTTTTTGTGTCCGATTCTCCAAAAAAAAATAAATAAATAAATAAATAAAGATAAAGATAAAAATAAAAAAAAAAAAGAAAAACACAAAGCATATGAGTCGAAACAAAAATTGTGGATTGGACGTCATTACTGTTTTCAATATCGACACGGACGTAAAAAGAAAATAGGGGAAAAAAATAATAATAAAAAAATAAAAAAATAAAAGAAACAACGACAGGTCCCCTCCCTCCCCGTCGGACCCGGTGTATCATTTTCCAAAATAATTGATACAATTAATTTCGAACGCGAACGTGACTTCCATTGGATAAGATTAACTATGGCACAAAATCCTACGAAAATCTACTATCGATATTTCCGTAATTCGAGGAAACGCACACGCACACCCACACGCGCACACGCACACCCAAACGCACACACGCACACCCACACACACACACACAGTCGCCTTCGATGGTCGTTAATAAACATAGGTACGACGCGGACGTAATTAACGAGGTATAGAATCAGGTACGATGAATAACGAGAATCACCAATCGGGGTAACGACGTTACCCGAGTTAGTATCATCGCTCGTTACGAGTCGATAAATAATAAATCCGATCTCGAGAAAGATATTTCGTTGGAATTTTCGTCGACGTTACGATAATAGAAAAAGAAAAATAACAAGAAAGAGAAACTAAGAATAAGAATAAGAAGAAGAAGAAGAAAAGACTACGAGAGAGATCTTCATCTTTAAACGACCCCTTGGCACCACGGAGGTGAATGCTCTTCGAGGGTCTCTACTTTAAGCCTCATTACCATGGCTGCACTCGCATATTTTCTCCTTATTAGATTTATGCGACAGCTTCTATGCATCCAACCTCACTACGTTCGCCAAAAGTCCCCTCACACCTCACACCAACCCTCGCACCTCTTCACAGAACACGGAGAGACTTCTTATCCATCTCTCATTTTTATCATTCTCTCTATTCTCACTCCCACTTTCATCCCCCCAACCTCCAACCCCCAACCCCCAACCCCCACCCCACCTCGGTCGTTGGTTATGTTATCCTTATCGTCTCATTCGTCGTTTTCTTTTTTTTTCTCTCTCTCTCTTCGTAATCGTCTTCTTCGTGTGGTCTTTTTTTCTTCGTAATCGTCTTCTTCGTGTGGTTTTTTTTTTTTCTTCATAATCGTCTTCTTCGTGGTTTTTTTTTTCCTTCATAATCGTCTTTTTCGTTTCTTCTTCTTCTTCTTCTTCTTTTTCTTCATAATCTTGTTTGTTGCTTTTTTCCTTCTCTTTTCTTTTTTTTTTTTTTTTTAATATTCATCAATTTTCTGCGTTCACATTTTTTCTTTCATAATCTTCTTGATTCTCTCTTCTTCCTTTTTTTTCTTTTTTTTTTTTCTTTCTTTCTTTCATTCCCTTTTCTTTCCCCATTATCATCAACGATAAGCGATCTTTTGCTAGGATAAAATTGTATTATTCTATGGGAACTATGAGATTCTTCTGGTCTCTCACCTTTATCAGTTCTTTTTAGTTGTCCCACGGGACAGAGAGAGAGAGAGAGAGAGAGAGAGATAGAGAGAGAAAGAAAAATGCATAAAGGACTAGCACCCACATAAATTATGCAGTTGCGGAAGTTCACTGGATTTCCTCCAATCTTTCTTCCCTCGACGTTCACCGAAAAAAAAAAAAAGGAAAAGAAAAAAGAGAAAAAGAAGAAAATCCATTTCGATATCGCGATAAAAAGCGGATGGAGTAGGTGTGGTAAAAAAAAAAAAAAAAAAAGAGAGAGAAGAAAAAAGAGCACAAAAGAGATGATTTAATAACACACGGAAACAAGAACGTTCGGGAAAAAAAAATTTCATTATGTTGAATCAACCCCGACACGATTGATATACTTCTTCTGATATCTCTGATATATTTTCTACGTGACCTTTGACGCGTGATATTACCAAGCGGATCATTTGTTCTTTTTTTTTTTTTTTTTTCTTTTTAACGAAGAAGAAGAAGAAAAAGATGGATTGAAAAGAAAAGAGAGACAAAAAAGTTCAATCGCCCTCCCATTTCATTCTATAATATTTCAATCTCAATTCGCTTTTATCATTCCGACGATCTTAATTATAAAACGATTCGTAATTTTTACCGTGTTACGATGCCATTGAATTTATTTTAATTCGATATCATTTGCAAAATACTATTGCGAATGATATTCGTAGTATAAGAAAAACAAAACAAAACAAAAATAAAATAAAATAAAATGAAGGAAAAAAAAAATATATATATATATATATATATATATATATATATATATATATATATGTGTACGTATGTATATAAAGAACAACCGGACATTGAAATCTCGTTACACGCGATATATCGAGATATAAGAGAGTTAAAACGATTGTAACGAAGTCGAGAATCGTTAAAGAACGTGTCGCGCGTGTTTTAATCGAACGACTTTGTTCTAACATTCTGCATCATCTGGTCGTTATCTCGAAATTCCCCCATAAAAATTCAGTATGGTGGGTGGGTGGGTGGGTGGTCAGTGGCGTTACGACACGCACGACGTTTTTCCCATCCCCCTACCGCCCCCCTCCCCCACGTCCTTTGTCACGCGAGCAATAACGCGTATCCCTTTATCTTAATTGAACGACGGACTTCGCGAGAATGCAATTCAACTTACTAACGACCACCTCCGTAATCGCAATGAGCTTAGGCGAAATTAATCATGCGTATATTTCACTGTGATTCGTTGTTCAGCCCCGACCGAACCTGATAGAAGGGCGGGGATGGGGTGGGGGAGGGGGAGAAACGCGCTCCGATATAAATAATGTGAGTTGAAAATAAATCGAGAGAAAAGAGAAAAGAACAAAAAAAAAAAAAAGAAAGAACGGAACAATTTTTTCGTTCGGTTCAACAAAAAAAAAAAAAAAAATAAAAAAAAGAAAAGAAAAATCGTACGAAATGGAAACAATCCGAGGAATCGAGAACCTATTATAGTTCGTCATACTTTTTACCCTCTCTCAATTGGATTTTTTTTTTTTTATATTCATTACATACATACAAAATTCCTTCGATTAATATATTATATTAATTATAATTAATAATTATATTTATATTAATTATAATATGATATATATATATGTCTGTGTGTGTGTGTGTAAATATATATGAACTTGAAGAATTGTATATAACATGATCGAAATCGATATTCGATAAAAAAAAAAGTTTATTAATTTTTCAATCAATACATAATAATTCGCATATCTCGAACGAACAATGTTATAATCCTTTTTTGTCCTGCTCTCCCCCCCCTCTCCCCACCCCTCGTCCTTCCCCCTACCTCCGTCGAAGTTCTATTTATAATCTCTCGACGTTAGTACAACGTGGAAATAATTGAAGGTTCCCTCCCCCCGTTAGATCGCTCTAAACTGCTAACACGATATTCTCTACCCTCTAATTTCATTTACACCAGTTAATTCCAACGCGTTTATGGTTGCGCGAATGACGTGACGTCCACGTTAACTGCGACGGATGATAAACTATATTTAGATGACACGATCATTATCTCCGATCGATGATCAATAATAATAATAATAATAATAATAACAATATAATAATCATAATAATAATAATAATAATAATAACAATATAATAATCATAATAATAATAATAATAATAATAATCACGATTTGTCCGACAATATCGATCGATGAAATATATCACAAAATTAAAACAAAAGGTCGATCGATCGATCGAAAATTCGAATCGAAATCATACTTGATAAAAATCGAGATGAGAAATTAAAAGATCCAATCTTAAAGCAGATATCCAATTTTAAGGAAAGATCGCGTTGGGCAAAATTCTTAAAAGGAATTAAAATTCTAGATACGATCGGTTGCGCTCGAGACTCGAAATTGAAATAATTACGACGGTAGGATATTTTAAACCATGGAAATTAATTTAAACCGTAGAAATTGCGCCCGTTTCACGACTACATTTATATATATTTATACACACACACACACACACACACACATGTATATATATATTCGTCGTCGTCTATTAATTCTTCTCGAATCTACGAACGTAGATTATTCACAAAATAGACTAAGACAGTTGGAGTTAATGGGATAAAGAAAGAAAGAAAGAACAAAAAAAAAAAAGAAAAGAAGAAGATAAAAAATATGGGGTAAAAGAACCGAAGTATGAAGACCAAAGTATGAGGATAATGAGTCCCGAAAGATCTTCCTTACGTCGCCGATACGATGATCATGCGACAAGTCCACTCAGGATTGCTTTTTCAGAAGATTTCACAGAGGTAAAGTCTGAAGTAGAGGAAGGTAAAAGAAGATGGAGGAAGGTGGATGGGTAGACGTCTTTTCTTGTTTCGACTATGGGGGTTGAAGCCAAGAGTTCCCTGGAGAGTCTAGCGCTCTCTCCTCTCTCTCTCTCTCTCTCTCCCTCTCTCTCTCTCACACACTGTCTACCTTTTGCTTTACACACTCAACCGAGTTTACGCACAAAGAGTGGAGATGAAACACACACACACACACAGACAGTATGTTACACGCACACACACACTCTCTCTCTCTCTCTCTCTCTCTCTCTCTCTCTCTCTCTCTCTCTCTCTATCTATCTATCTATCTGTCTCTATCTTTATCCATCTCTCTCTAACTCTCTCTATCTCTCTCTCTCTCTCATCTTTCATCCTATACACGTATGTACAATTTCCTCTTTCAACGCCTATACACACAGCCTTCACCTTCGCTGATTCAAAAAAGAGAGAGAGAGAGAGAGAGAGAGAGAGAGAGAGAGAGAGAGGGAGTGAGAGACGCAAACAGAAAAGAAAAAGAAAAATATAAGTGCAACGACAGTGGCACCGGGGAGGGCGACCATAAGAGCGCCTTCATTGCGGATATGAAGCTGGCCAGTGTGATATTTCTAAACCTGTGTGTGTCTCTTCCATGAGATATACATTATATATATATACATATATATATTTATATATACAACGTGTATACGTAAAATGGTGTTGCGTTCATATCGGAATTATTCTAACTCATCGAATTCCCAAATAATTCCAACGTCTCTCCTCTTCATCTAATTCTAAATAACGTAAGTCCAAAATATTTTTCTTTTGGGATAGGAATTCTTAAAATTTTTTTTACAAAAAAGAAAAAAAATAAAAAGAAGGAAAAAAAAAAGAAAAGAAAAAAAGAAGCAATTCGACTAATAGAGAAAAAAATACGAATAGACGTAGTGAATGTTCATTTATCTTTATACGTACTAGCATACATAATACATACACACACACACACACATACACACACACACACACGCGCACACACACACATATATGCTGTGTGCCCTCTATCCTCCTGTACAAGAATGCAGCGATCTTGGCATGCCTGTCATTCCTAAGCCATATTAAATCCAGCTATAACGGGTGACCTTATACAGACCACACGACCGACCCTATCTCTCTCTCTCTCTCTCTCTCTCTCTCTCTCTCTCTCTCTCTCTCTCTCTCTCTCTCTCTCTCTCTCTAGCTCAACTATCACCCCTCCCCCACCACCGTACCTTTTCATCTCATCGACCCTTCATATTCTTCTCATCCTTTATTCTCACTACCTTTTTTCTATCTCTCTTCCCTTACTCTTCTCTTTTTCTTCTTCGTATTAATTTTCATTTTCATTTTCATTAATAAATCGAACCGTCCTTCGATCACTCGAACGAACGAATCGTTTTAATTCCTTTTCCGATTTCAACCATATTCTCCCTCCCTCCCTCTCTCTTTCTCTCTCTCTCTTTCTCTCTTTGTGTATCCCTCTGTCTCTGTCAACCACCTTACCAACCCTCTTCCTTTCTAATATGGAAAACAGTAGCGAGACCTTATGAAATACATATTCTTACTCCGAGTCCTATGAATAATTCAACGTTGTACGAATCCGATCGATAAGAGAAGTGTCTTGCTTCGTACGAAGTTAACCGAGACGTCTTCTTTAATGGGAAGCCGATTAGAAAAGAAAAAAAGAACAAAAAAAATGAATAAGAAGAAGTACTAGAAGAAGAAGAGGAAGAAGACGAGAAAAGAAAAGAAAAAAATAAAAGAATGGAATGAAAGAGAAGAATCGTAGAAAGACGATGGACGGGGCGGGCGGGGTGGGGGAGGGGAGGGTTGGGTAAAAAAAAATCGATTTGCAAAAAGAAAGCAGCCCCGTTTAAATCGGAAACAGGGTCGGCTATAAATGAACGCACCACCTGTTCTATGCATTTAACTTGCGTGCATACTGTATTAGATATTCATAGAGATTCATTTCTAATGTTAGAGATAGTTATATGGTAATAACGTTGTACAGGACAACTATGGCGCTCGTATGGCTTAGATAAGTGTGCTTGACAAGGAATAAAAAAAAAAAAAAAAAAAAAAAAAAAAAAAAAAAAAAAAAAAGAAGTAAAACATACCGTTTGCAATAATTACATTGTTTGTAATTAGTCGATTCTAATCGCCAATTAGACGCACGTATTTTACACGACCGGACGTTTTAATCGATCGGATTAATCTAAATTACCGACGACGAATAAACCGTCGATGGAAGGAACACTCATCGAATTTTAATTGATTTACAATCGAATTTGGTATCTTTTGAATCGTTGGATCGGACGCGCGATATGCGTAGTACGATTGAACACGTTTGACGGCTTAAACAATTATCGATAATCGACGTTAATTGTAATTTATACAGCATCGATCGATCAAAAATTATCATATAATTCTAATCTCGGATAATTGATCTCGATTTTACTAATCGTTTCGATCGACGATCGATCGATCACGATTAATCGCGTTAATCGATCGTAACTCTAATCGAATTGAATATTAAATGATATAAACGAATACGGGAACATCAAATGAAACTTATAATTCTAATCACGTGACAATGGTGTGTATATATATGTATAAATATATATATATATATATATATATATATATATATATATATATATATATATTGTGTATATACGACCTAATTGGTATAACGTGGCTCTCATTAAAAATTAATTTAGGTCATTTCAAACAATACTATCACTCGG
>OU427007.1:3249518-3299518 GCA_911387935.1 Dolichovespula saxonica
GTGAACTATATCTACGTATGTATTATGTATGCATATACACTGGTGGCCATTAATAGTGCACCTCGGTACTTTATACATACATACATACATATATATATATATATATATATATATATATATATATATATATATATCACATAAGAAAGTGCCCTTAATATATTGCATCACTTTTTTAAATATTTCATTGGAGTAGGTAAATTTTTTATAACGATAATTTTCTTTTCTTTTGTCGTTTTACATATTTTAACTATACTCCAATTTTTCAACGCGTACCTTTTTATTGTTTTTATTTATTAGATAAACGTTACACTGTATACGATACATGATGTTCCTGTTCCTAAAAGATCATCATTACTTTTATGTACGAATATTAGTTATCCGACTGACATACACACACGACACCATATATGATTCATACAGAAACGATTCTATAAAATGTTAAATTCGATCGTGAACAATCAAGGGCCGTTCTAAATAGAAATTATTATTATTATTATTATTATTATTATTATTATTCACTGCCTAGGCCATGGTCGAGCGGATTCCATCGCGTGGAATTTTAAATTTCGTTTATAGGCCATCGCGATACAAAAACACGGCCTGAGAACGTTCGATAAGCATATTCTTTGCGAATTTTGAAAGTCAACTCTTTTACGTATGCATTAAATGCATTTAATACTCATATTAAACATACCTTTCGAGTATATAAGAATGAGAAAAACATTCTTTCTTTTTTGTCTTTTTCTTTTATTTCTCTCTTTCTTTTCAAATCGTGAGAGTACATGTTAAACGTTGAAATTAAAATATAAATAAATAAATAAAAAGAATAGTAGCAAAGATAAAGCCCTAATCTAATACATTTCGACAAATTAGAGTTTATCAAAATTCTTTTTTTTTTTCTTTTTTTCATTTATTCATTTTTCGATATTATTAACGCGTAACAAGAAAAAAAAATGAAGAAAAAGAAAATGTCAAACAGGACGCAAAAAATAAAGTGAAGAAATTTGTTGGTTCCGACCATCATCCGTAAAGTTTGATATTGTAAAAGTCTATGAACGTTTTCAACGGATAGCACGAAATCCAACTAACATGGAATAAAATCAAATCTGAACGGAGAACGCCGAATCATTTTCATTCCGGTGAATTATTCATGGATGGATGTTACACGGACGACGAACGTTGTGCTCTCTCGTAACTTTGTAAATTACCAGTAACAACGAACTAACTTTTGTTAATTCCCAATGGGACATAATAAATATACCGATCACATACATATCGTCCTCGTAAAATTATTCAGTGATCTCGTAAATTATGCTCGATTTCTTTTTTTTTTTTTTGTAAATTAATGTGACGAATATATATATATATATATATATATATATATCCATTAATAATTAAAATAAAAAAAAAATTGTCGAATTAGTATCGGTTGTTTAGAAGGGAAATTTAAAAAAAAGATCACTTTGAATATATTTTTTTTTTCATATAAAACACTTCGAACGCGAGGCGAATTAATTTTCGTCGCGATTAATTGATTATATTTTCAAATTTCGTAATCGTTTCTTTTTTCGCTTAAGCAACTTTTAAAATACTTCGAATGATAATCTATTAAAATGATTATTATATTTCGACGAATCAACGTTAAACATTTTCTGTGTTCGATTATTTTTTATTCGAGAATGATCGATTCTCGTCTCTCTCTCTCTCTCTCTCTCTCTCTCTCTCTCTCTTTTCTTCTGTCTTTCTCTGCTTTTTATTTAGACGGCAGTCGAATGATTCACGTGTCAGGGAGAAGATATCAGTTACCTTGACATACTGACACAAATACACAAAGCAGGAACAGAGATCCGTCTGGTCTGACCTAGTTTCTCAGCTTACCACTTACTACTCGTTAATTCGTGCTCGGTGAGCGCACACAGTACATCGCACCACTTTTCTATAACCCCCCTTTCTCACTTCAAATTTCACGCGGGATATTTCTCCAAAAAAATATCGAACGCATTGACGATTATGCGAACGCGCAAACACTTGAACTTTACCGGTAATTTTTATTTAAATGTGTATTACGATTAATTCTCTATTTTTTTTTTCTCATTTAAAAACAATTATCACAAAAGTTTAACTTGATTTAAGAGTCACATTGAATATCTTGCTTATATTCCCATTTAATTTTTTATTCAATTTAATTTAAAATAAATTTTCCGATCGTAATAAAAAAAAAATATATATATATATTACAATAAATTATATTACATGTATGTTTTTTGTTTTGCTTTTTAAATCAGATAAACCCATCGTTCGATTTTGCAGTCAATGTATCTGTCCTTTTTCTTTTTTTTTTTTTTTTTTTGTCAATTAAATCTATTTACACACAATTTTCCACGTATATGTGATGCCCGCCTCTCTCATACGTCTATTTGCCTCTTTTACGTTCTTCCCGCCAAAATTAATGAATTTTACTCGTGGAATTTCGACGGGTAGAACGCGATTAATTAGTCGCGCAACATAAAACGGAATACGTTGAACGTGCTTTCCAGATATTTGCCTAAAAGCGACGTTTATACAACAACGTTTCATAATTTATATCAGTTCATTATAATAGTTCATAATATTATTCATACGGAACGTTTACAGCTTATAACATATCTCCCCCTCCTCTCCCTCGTACCGTATATTAAATATTAAAACAAATTAATTCAACTAAATTACAAAATACGAGTGTGCCTACGCGTCTAAAAGTTTGTCGATAAACGCGATATGCGATCGTGTTTGTTATACACACACACACACACACACACATATATATATAAAGAAAAAACAAAGAGAAACAAAGGACGTAACAAAAATCGATTGGATAAAAAGGTTTCTAAACGATTTAAAAAATCGATCACCCTTTTCCGTGACCTTTTCAATCGGGACAATTAAGCTAGGTTCGTAAATTTAACAAATTGAAAAAAAAAAAAAAAAACAAAAAAAAATAAAGTGATCGATTTCCAATATCACTGAAACACTTTCGATCGTCCACCTAGAGTGGACTTTATCGAACGATCCTCGATATTCTTACAACAATTCGATGTAACAAAAATTAATGGCGTTATTATTCATCGTCGTCTATCTGACACTTGAAACGACGAGGGAACGGGAAAAAAAAAAAAACGAAAAACGGACGGAGAAAAGGAAGAAAGAAGGAGGAAAAGAAAGACGGACAAAGAGAGAAAGAATGAAAGTAAGAAATCGATTGGAATATATTGAAAAGGGAAGAGGAAAAATTTTTTTCTCGCGAGGTGGTTTAAAACGAACGCACGAAGGTGATTGTTCGCAGATAAAAATTAAAGATGCGCTCTTATCTTAGAAGGAAAGCTTCGTGACCCCCTTTTTTTCTTCCCTCGGCACATCGTGACGGAGTGTGAGTGTTCGTTCCTGGTCGAGGGGAGGGGATGGAGAGAAAGAGAGACGGAGAGAGAGAGAGAGAGAGAGAGAGAGAGAGAGAGAGAGAGAGAGAGAGAGAGAGAGAGAGAGAGAGAGAGTTTGGGGTCGAGAAGGAAACGAAAAAGCGACTAGCTGCTGAATGGATGTACTCGAGAATCACAGGATCTCTCTCTCTCTCTCTCTCTCTCTCTCTCTCTCTCTCTCTCGATCTCTCTCTGTCTCTGTCTCTGTCTCTTTTCCTTTTTCTCTAAGGCCTCAGGCTGAAATCTTACGCGCTACTAATTGCTACCATTGTCTGTATCAGTGAAGAAAAGGATGGAACGTGAACCGGAACAAAACCCTAACTTCCCAAACCCGAAAATTCCTTCTTTCATGTTACCTTCGTATCAACGATGAATCTCTTTCTCTCTATCTCTTTCTCCGTCTCTCTATTTCTCTCTTCACTTCGAGGCCGATGATCCCAACCGAGTAAATAATACATACATACATATATATATATATATATATATATATATATATATATATATATATATATATATATAGCATTAATAAATAATTTTCGTGATTTTCTCATCACAGAACTGTATTATAAAAATTCAAGTTTACACCTTCATGGATACAAATATATTATATGTAAAACAAAAATTTCGATTAATTTGCCAACGATCATTGGTATATCATAATGAATGATAAATATTTTCCGACGTAATATTTACTACTATTTATGAAATATTTATTATCGAATTGAATTCGCACGAGAGTAAATATAATCAGATCCGAGGGATTATGGTTTTGATATTAAAAATTGGTCAAAATCAACATCATTTAATGGCAGGATACATTGACGGCGAAATTAATTAATATCATTTGTTTGTTTACATATAATCTTTCTTGGATGGATTAATTAATTCGATTTATGTTAACGTAATCAAATGAAATTTTGTTTAACAAAATTTCTCCTCTCTCTCTTTTCTTTTCTTTCTCTCTCTCTCTCTCTCTCTCTCTTGCCAAGAATGTCAATAACATCTTCTTTGCGTCAAGCCGCCTATGAATTATATATTCTGCTTGAGGGTAGAATGCCAATACCACGATAAGGGCTGCTGTCTAAGGGTTCTCAAGCTCTCTTCGGTCCGCCATCTCTATGTACCTACTTATATTCCACTATACTCATATATATATATATATATATATATATATATATATATATATATATATATATATATATATATACACATATATATAGGTGCGTGTCACATGCCCCTTAAATGCATGGTACACGGAGAATATGGCATTAAAACGTGTAGCTTCTTGCCCGAAGTTAATTCGCTCGATGGAATATTAAAACAAAAATAATAATAATAATAATAATAATAAAACAAAATAATAATAATAAAAAAAAAAAGATAGAAAAGGTTAGATAAGAGAAAAAAATGTTTTCCCCTATAAATAAATATAACATTACCTAAGACGATCATCGACAATGGATCAAACAAAAGGATCGTCGTCGGATCTACACGACAAACGCCATGGATCAATTGAAAATTCTTTACCCGGTCTTGCCCGTTGGTAGAACTCAAAGAACTTAAGCGCCACTGTTGAAACTTTCAAAGGAAGATTTTATCGTTTTATCCACCCGCCGCATCGTTAACTTCCATCGACATCCTCAAACCCTCCCCCTCTCCCCCGTCCCTTTCCTTCCTTCCTTCCTTCCTATTCCTTTCTACTCTTCCCTTCCTTTACTTCGCCACTCGAGTTCGTCCTTTACGCCGCCGTTACGGTAGTCGAAGTTTACCGTAAAGTAATTAAAATTGACGCCGCGCGTATTAACGAGAGAATTTTCGGCAAATTTCTCGAAAACGTTACTTCGAAAAAAAAAAAAGAGAGAGAAGTAGAAGAAAAAAAAATAGAAATTCTATCTCTCCATCTACTTCTCTCTTTTCTTTTTATCTTCTTCGAAATAATACACGCGCGATCGTTCTACGTGAGACCAAAAACGAAAAAGCGACCCTTCGAACAAATCAAATTTCTACGTACGATCGGTGTTTTATTAAAATATTCTCAATAAAAAAAAAAAAAAAAAAAAATATATATATATATATATCTCCATAGCAACGAGAACGCGATGCGATGTCACGATGATAAACTCATGATTGGATTGCGAACGAAAACAAAAAGAAAAAAACAAAACAAAAAAGGACAAAGGAAAAAAAAAGAAGGAAGAAAATGAATTCGACCATATTTCTTTTGTCCTCTCTCTCTCTCTCTCTCTCTCTCTCTCTCTCATCTCTCGTTTTTTCTTTTTTTCCCCTTTTCGACGTAGGAATTTATGAACGACGATGGAATATATGTCCCTTCCCTTCGACCCCCCCCACTCCGACCCCATGTACAGGGTGTCGAAATGTTTGTCGATTAGAAAGAAAACATGGATACCCATCGATAAAGGTGTATATATACCTGGGAGGTCTCTTAATCCTCGAATAATCTCGGTTCTGTAACAGTAATCGGATCATGCTCCTCATGGATTTACTCCGTGTGTTTCAGGCTCCGGCGGTCTGATTGGATTTGTGGTTGTGGGCCTGGATTTGGCATTAAGAAGGATGGGTTGGGTCACCGGTCTCGGCGTCGCACTGGTCATTGTCGTCGCCGCTGGTGCTGCCTTGGCCCTCTATAGACGGTAATTGTCAAACGATTTCAAATACTCCCTCCTCCTCCCGCCCCCTCCCTCCATCATCATCCTGCATCCAATCGATTTAAAAACTAACGCCCCTAAAACGCACCAGAAAATTCTAATTAAAAGGATCCAAGGTACGTAACGAGCGATCCTTTTTTCTTTTCCTCTCTCTGTCTTTTTAAATTCCCTTTTAAAAGGGAAGCTCAACGAAGTTCGAACTTCGACAGATTTCTTTAATTTATAATCGATTTTCCATCGACTTCGTTTTTTGCACAATTTTTTTTTTTTTCTTTTTTTTCGATAAACAGACGATCAACTCTCTTTCTGTGTGTTCGTGTGTGATTTTTATTTTTTTTTTATTTTTTTATTTTTTTTTTTTTTTTTGTTTAATTCCACACGCAGATCGACGAAGTCGTAAACGAGACGATCGGAGGATCATCTTTGTAGATCGATTTAGAAAACAATTTTTACGACTACACCTTCGTTCGTTCTTTCAAACGAAACGAAAAATTAAAAAAAAAAAGGATCCTGGAAAGATAATCGACGTTTTGTTCTTTTTTTTTTCCTTTAATTCTAATTCCTACAAGATCGATAAATTCGAAATTTGTTTGTTTGTTAGTTTGTTTGTTTTTTTTTTTTGTTTCTTTCGTTTAATCTGAAATTTCGATCGATTTCAAATATCCATACGATAATCTAGACCGAGACGCGTGTGCATTATTATCTACAACGTGAGAGAGACGAATCTAGAAGCACCGGGTAATACAATAATATATAGACTCTTGGAAACCGGTAAGTGTTGCACACGTGCAACAGGTTAAGAAGAGGTCATTCAGCAAGCCGGCAATTGTATCTCACCGACTTGGTATCGGTTCTTTCCTCGGAGTTTCAACTTCCTTTTGATTTTATCCGAACGGACTGACCTAACGCGAACGATGATTAATTTTATATAAGAGAAAAATTACGGCATAGACGGGCACGAAGGGGGGGGAGAAATGATCGAGATAAATTGAAAACAAATCTGACATATATATATATATATATATATATATATATATATATATATTCGAGAAACGTCTTTAAAATAATTTATCTTCGATCTCCGAAGTCACTTTAAAAAACGTTCCATATCCTTCCTACTGACCTCATTTATAAAGCAGCTCGTCCATATTCACCTAATTATAGCACACACACACACACACGTACGATGTCATTACCCTCCTCCTCCTCCTCCTTATCGGATAAACCTCCTCCTCCTCTTCCTCCTCTACCATTATATACCACAACGCGTCTAACGATCAATAATATTCGACGCGAGGATCGAAATAACGATCATTCGCGTTGTCGTACGATCAATGATCTTCACCGTTTCTTATGATTTCGTTTAGATACTGCATCGGCTGGCAATGGGGCACCAGAAACATTTGGAGTGTAATCGAAGAATGGCGACAGACATTATCGTGGCTATGGGCACCAAGAGAGGAAAAGGTACACGACCATCGTCCATTTAAAAATGATCATTATACCATTTACCTTGAAAGTATATTTGAAAAGATAAAATCGATATTGTTAAATCAATGAACGAAAATGGAACATCGATCGGGCTATTTTTATAATTACGTATGGGTACATATAACAGTATGATTATACGAGCTCAATCGATTCGATTATTACATTTCTATTGTTTATTTACTTATTTATTTATTTATTTAATTATTTTGTAACGATAGGTTGGTCTGGTAAAAGCTCAACATCCAACAGCACAGACAATACCAGGTTTATATCGGCAAGCTGGTAATCCTTCTCAACAATTGTTACACAGCGACAGCGATTTGAGACTGGACGCTCAAGGAGCCTTCACACGGTAAATAAGACGAACGTTTTGTTTTCTTTTTTTTTTTTTTTTAATTTTTTTTTTTTTATACATATATATATATATATTATTTTTATCAAAAATTCGAGTCAAATTATTTTGGAAACTATCGGACAACGTTAGACACGCCCGCACACGGAAAAGGTTACCAACTAAACCACCAAACCAAAAAGCTTCCCTATCGAAAGGCATCCGCGTTTTACTATCCTACGCTAGATTGCACTTTAATGACCCGACCTTCATAGAAGCACTCAAAATAATCTAATGAAAGCATTAAAGGCTTTGCTCAAAGGCAACCACCATCGAAAGAGCTCTAGCGAGTGTTCTACTAACGTCGATGCAACTTGGCGCGACTATAACGTATGAAATTGATAGCACCGATTTGACTCGGTGCTTGATGTTGACCTTCAAAAAAAAAAAAATAATAAAGAAAGAAAAGAGAGAGAAAAAAAATCAAAATTCATGAGGTATAAAATGATTCGATGAACGATCTATTGAATGAATCTAAAGTGTTCCGACGACTGTAGAGAACGTTTTATGATCGTAGATTCGAAGCCGTGGACAGAGACCTTCATCCACCGCTTGGTACCGGAAGTAGTAGCACTATACCACCGCAACCATTAAGACCGGCACCGCAACCAAGGCCGGCATCGCGTCCGAGACCATCCCCGCTTCAAACCCCTAGCACGGTCGACTATTTGCGTATGCAGGAGTCCGGTCCGGGTCCGTTGACGCCGCCGCCACCCTTGCAAAGAGCCATCCCGTCGTCTAGGGGGACCGTAGCCTCGGTCTTCGTCTTCCAAAACGAACCGGTGAAGAATTACGGCTTTTTCAAGCCAGCCAACGATCACTCGGCCTTCAGATTCGATGGCGACGGTAAAACGGTTAATAACGCGTTGCCTGAAAACATTCAAATGACGTCTTACCCCGTGCAAAATCATAACGAGGGTCGTACGGGTATATACGATTTGGAGGAGCACGAGGATAGAAGGAAGAAGGACGCTTACGAGCAAAGATGTAATCCTTACAGGCAATTCGAGACGAGCAATAGGTACAACGTTCACAACGCACCTTCGTCTACGGTAACGTCTCTCGACGTTAATCCGAGCAACGAGGAAAACTCGTCGTACGCCGGTTACGACGTTGTACAGAGAACGCATCAGTTCAGACAACAACACGCGAGAAACGAATCCAGAGGATCGCCGAGCGCCTTCGGCCTGGCGAATCATTCGAACTCTACGACCAGTCAAACGATCATGGAATCCATTTACGGGCCGCAAACTCTTTGCAAGATGTTGCACGATTCTCAAAACTTGGAGAACGAGCTGGACAGAAGGGGCAACGACGTTCAAAGCATCGAGATGACACCGTTCAGAGGTTCGAACGTTCAGGATGACCTTGGCACATCGTACCTTTACCACGACAATACATCCAACGCCGGTCTCCAAAGAGTCTCGCAATATATTCAAAGTCTACCCGATCATCCTGCCTTCGACGCGATCAACGATCACCCGTCGATCGCACATCAAGATCGAGAACAAATGATTTACACCGAGGACGTGCAAGGACAGATAATCGATTCGTCCAAACACCATAACAACGAATCGGCGTCGAGCCCCGTACCACCTCCACCCGCGCCACCCGATCCACCCACCGACGTTCACAAAAAGAATGGACCTACGACTGGCGAGAGGATCTTCAATGCGTTACGATCTGTCACATCTCAGAGTTACATCGACGCGTCGGAATTTTACAAGTGAGATGCCATTTTCGGTGATCATTCTTTCGACGTTCCTAAATTTTTCGGGATTTCGATCTCTATCGAACGACGTCCGTTGCAATAGCGCGGCTAAGCGTTCTTAATCGGATTGAAACGATTCAACAACGCGTATTAAAAGTTATCCGGATCGGTATTTTATTTTTCTTTTTTTTTTTTTTTTTTTTATATAAGCTAATACGATCTTTCGTACGATACGTTTCGATTAACGTCGTCTCATGATATTATTTTTATAAAAACGGGAATAAAGCAAAAGAACGATGGAACCATAGTAACGATCTCAAAAAAAAAAAAAAAAATATCGACTAGCATCGATACGAAAATGAAACATCGATTGTACATATAAATATTATGGATCCGTTTGATAATGTATTAATAATAACGGATTATTTCCGACGCGCGATCGTTCGTTCGCGATATCCAATTAATCGAGAGACGATATACGATCCTAAAAAAAAAAAAAAATAACAAAAATTGTATTTCAGTTCCGTTTTATCGTCAGCTCAACAAGTCCAACGATTTACCTTCTCGAGATCGCCAAGTATGGTGAACGAGAATACAGGAAGTCGTTTACAGAACGAGGTACGTGACATATACACTGAAACCGATTCGGACGCCATTGGCCTTGATGCTTCCAGACGTAGTTCCGATCTTTACAGCCCCGAGCTAAACTTGGAAGCTCATAGAACTGCTCAGGAAGTAAATCATTTATTCCTCTTCTACTACTTCTTCTACGTATTCTATTTTTTTTTTTTTTTGTTATTTCTCTTTTTTTATTTTATCTATTCCTCCTTTCAACGGAGAGAAAATTTACAAAAAAGAAAAAAATTGTCTCGCCTTTCAGGTATATTACAGCTTACAGGATCCACCATCTTCGCCTTTACTATTGAAGGATCATAATCACGAGTCCTACACGTTCATGTCCGATCCGAGCTTCACCAGAACCTCCGAAGTAATTTTGATCGAAAATTAATTATCGATAATCTATGTATAAACTGGCGAAGAAACGATCGTTAATTTTTTTCTTTCCTTCTTTTTTTTTTTTATTATTATTATTATTTTTTTTTTTCGCCTAGGACATCTTCAACAGTTTAGAACAAAGAAGGAAGAGTATGGAGAGATTAAACGGCATCCACGATTTCGTTGAACACGAGACTTCCGATACTCCAAGGTAAACCCTTTTTCTTTTTTTTATTTCGCGATCGATTGATTCTAATCGGTTTATCGAATCTATTAAAAAAAAAAATACACGAATTTTTTTTTTTTTTATAATGCATCAATCAGACGGCGTAACAGTCAAGAATTATATGCGGCATTGGAGGAGGTTCAAATAAAAAGAAGATTATCCCAGGTATTGGACGAAATAATGTAACGATCGCGAACGTAATAAATGTAAAATTCATCAATCTAACGACGAACGTTATTAAATTCATTAATTAAAGCAAAGCCTCGAGGACAATTACATCGCGAGTTATGGGATTAACGAGCTTGGTGAATCGAATTCCGGAAGTCGGCGTGGTTCGCAGGGACCCGAACCGGAACCACCGCCTGACGAAACCAATTTAAAGAGAGCAATTAGCTGCGAGAGCGTATGCTCGGATACGAGCGTCGTATTGAACGATCTCGAGGAGGCACCGGTCGTCGGACTCGTTTGCGTTGGTTTGGAACACGAAAGATGGGGCGGGCGTGGTACTGACGCCGAGGGTGACCTGGCGGTCAGTGTCCTTGAAGCTAGAGATTTAATTGCTCCCGACGGTCGACCTGCACAAGACACCTTCGCAAGGTTCATAAATCCTTTCTACATAGATTTCTATCTGACTAATATCTAAGAAAACAAAAACAAAAATAAAATAAAATAAAATTACGAGTAAGTTCCTAAAAATTTATAAAAAGTAATCGCGTCTTTAAGGATCGCCATATTATATAAAAAAAAAAAAAAAAACTTCACGAGAGCGATCCAAATGATCCGTGGATAAACGCGATCTAACGGGTGCAAAGATAACGTACGATACGTTTGATTCGCATAACGATTACGGAATATGCGTAAGATGGGGGACACTTTGATCGTGAAAGGTCTAAATCGTTGATAATATATTTATCGGTTATTAAATATACGTTTACAGAGTATGCCTATTGCCCGATAGACAAACGCACGTGCAAACGCGTTTGTACAGAGGCTCCCCGTCTCCGAGTTATCAAGAAAAGTTTCTCTTTCCTTTGGACGGTGGTCCAACCGGAAGAACGCTACTGGTCGAGGTAATAAATTGTATATGAATGAATTTGTAAATAATAATGACGACGTTTAAACGGTGATCGATCAAAGCGATTATAATCCAAATAAACGGATGAAACGCGTTTACGTTTTTAGGTTTTCTCAGACGAATCGAGCATCGGTGGTGGCGCCTCGCTTATCGGTGAAGCCAGTTTGAGATTAGGTCCGGCCCTAAGACCACCTGCTACCACCTGGCTACCATTGACAGGACCTGCCTTACCTACGCCGCACTTGGGAGAGCTTCTGTTCTCATTGAGCTACTTGCCAACCGCTGAGAGGCTAACGTTGGTCGTAGTCAAGGCTAGAAATTTGCGCGGTTCTAATAACACCCCCGGTGATTTCTTTGTCAAGGTAATGGCCTTGGAAATAGAACAAATAATCGTAGTAAATGTAAATACAAAAAAAAAAACAAAGAAAAAAAAACGGTCTTAAAATCGATTAGATACGTCGTTCTTTATCCTTTTATTTATTGATTTATTTATTTTATTACTTGTTTTTTTTTTTTTTAATTTTCTTGCGAAAGGTATACCTGCTGCAACAAGGAAAGAAAATGCACAAGAAAAGGACGTCAGTGAAGAAGGGAGAGAAGAGTCCAATTTTCAACGAGGCGATAATATTTAGTGTACCAGCTCACGCTCTACAGGTCTAGTATAATAATAATAATAATAATAATAATAATAATAATAATAATAATAATAATAATAATAATAATTGGAAATAAATGCATAACGAGTAAATGTGTAAATAAATAAATAATTAAAAATAATTATCTCGTATATAATAATAAATGAAACAGATCTTATATTAAAATGATAATAACAATAATAATAATAATAATAATAATAATAATAATAATAATAATAATAATAATAATAATAATAATAATAATTCTCGTGATATAAGAGGGTAGACTAATTAAAAAAAATTTATTATTCCTTATAACAAAATTATACCCAATACTATTTCTTCAATTTCAGACGATTCAATTGAGACTGACAGTGGCAGAGGTACAGAACGAGCAAACGACGACAAATACTAAAGCTTATTCGGTCGGTCACGTTATTGTTGGTTCCACTTCGACTGGCAAAGCATTAGCACATTGGAGACAAATGTTAACGGCATTGAGACGTCCCATTGCTATGTGGCATCCGTTGAGAAAATGAGATCAGCTGGACGTTGAGAGAGAGGAGGAGAAGGAGGAGAAGGAGGAGAAGGAGGAGGAGGGGGAGGAGGATGAGGATGAGGATGAGGATGAGGAGGAGAGTATGCGATGGATTTAAAGAAGACAAAATTTATGGAAGAAGAAGAAAAGAGAGAGAAATCGAACGCTAACAGGCAAGAGCATGAAGTGCATAAATCAATTAGAGTTATAATAATTAACATGACAACGTCCCAATGTTTCCATACACACGCACACACACACGTGCGCATGCGCGCGCGCGCTTATCTTTTTAAACGACAAAATACAAAAGTATTCGAATAATTTTTGATAATTCGATTATTTCGCAAACAAAAAAAGAAACAAGAAAATTAATGATAATTATTCGTCTTTGTGGTAATCATAAGAGAGAAAAGAAAAAAGAAAGAAGAAAAGAAAAAACTGAACTCTTTCAAATTAAATTCTACAATATCGTCCAAATCATTCGAAGGATCATATGTGATCCTATTGAAATGTTAACGATCGGATAAAAAAGATATGATGTCGCATGATGCATAATTATTAGAAATAATACCATTAAAATACTCTTCATTTTTAACAATAATACAATTAAATAATATTTAATATTCTTCACGTATAAATTTCACATAGTATTCAAATCTGGTATCTATTCTCAAAGTTCACGTGGTCTCACGCTTCGTTCTAAAGTAAAAAAAAAAAAAAAAAAAAGAAAATGAAAAAAAAAATACAAAAAGAAAAAAGAAACAACCAACAAAAAAAAATGCAAAAAAAAACCAAAAGGTCGTCGAATATTTTTGGTCTCCTACCTACGCGTTTTCAAGTTTTAGGTAAAGTTTCTAATCGAGCGAACTAAACTGTATTATACATACATACATAGATACATACATACATACATACATACATACATACATAAATCGAGTTGATAAAAAACGATTGAATAATCCTGTTTAACGTGTAGGATTCAAGGCCATCGATACTCCCCGTGACTCCCCAAATCGCTAATCGATCAGAGATACGACCGACGGATTGTCGTTAAAATACTACGAGATTATAGAAAAACATGAACGATCTTAATTCGACTTTGGCAAATGGAACGAGCGGAACGATCAATATATTATAATAACATACCGTTGTTTCCTCCTCTTTGTTTCCATTCTTTTTTGTCCATTGTCGGGTACAACAAGTCGACATAAATTTTTGTTCAAATAAAAAGGCGAAAAGAGAGAGCGGACAAAAAAATTAAAAAACAAATAAAAAAAAAAACAGAGAAGTTATATACCTTAATGAGAACGAAAAATTTAACGTTTTGGTGTGTGTGTGTGTGTGTGTGTGTAAAACACACTCGGAAACGACACTAACACGCGCACGTATTAACTTTTTCTCCAACGTGCAAGCAACCACACGCGGTACACACATCCTCTGAAAATAATTACTACGAATCCGATTTTATTTTATTTCTGTTATTTTTGTTTTTTGGTTTTTGTTTTTATTCCATTGTGTTCTTCTCCTCAGTCCATTCAGCCGCTATTCCACTGGTCTTAATTAAAATATTTCTCGTTCGTATGAACGGACCTCGCGCGAAACGATGTTCTAATCAATCGTGCTCGCTTTCATGGTAGCACTACTACCACCACTAATACTACTACTACTATTACTACGAACGGAAGGAAATAGAAAAGAGCAAGAAAAAAAAATGAGAGAAAATAAAATGAAATAAAGAAAAAACCTTTTCGAATACGAGACGAGAATTTCAAACTATTTTCAAACGAAACGTAACGTCGTCGTCGTTGTTGTCCTATACGCGGACTGTTAATGTTTATACAGAGTTTATCAGTAACGTGCTCTCGACGTTCGTGCAGAAGAGGAGAACAAAAAAAGGGAAGAAAAAAGAAAAAAAAGGAAGGAAAAGAAAATAAAAAAGGAAAAGAAAAGAAAAATGGAAAAAAGAAGAAGAAGAGAGAAATCATTGAAAGAAAAATTATTTTCCCTTGAAAGTCCTACGAATGAGAGGAAAAATAAGAAAGAAAACAAAAAAAAGAAAATAAAAATATTACAAAAAAAAAAAACAAATATATAAAAATATTCGACAATCGTGTTCGCTCCCTTCGATCGCTCTCTCTCTCTCTCTCTCTCTCTCTCTCTCTCTCTCTCTCTCTCTCTCTCTCTCTCTTTCTCTTTTTCTTGCACGTGTATGTATATATATATACACACACATCATGACGCTCTTCTACAATCAGTTCCCTTCAAATCGATCTTATCCTATATCAAGGATCCTAATTATATATTTGTCTTTGCACTTGGCGTTTGTGACCGAATTATACCATCTCCTCACTCTCTTTCTCTCTCTTTCTATATATATATATATTTATATATACGTGTATATATATATATATATATATATCTCCATCTCTCTTTCTAAGAAACGTAATCTACCGATTGATCGTACGATTCCCATTTGAAGTCTTGACGATAAATTCGATCCTTGATCATGAAAAAGATCGTATCAACGAATCCAAATTTATTATGGTCGAAATGTCAAAGGGAATTTTGTTTCGTCTTCGCGAGTCGAACGATTTAGGTAGCCTTCTAAACACCTCATACACATATATATATACATATATATATATATATATATTCTATAGCCATATTCTATTACCTATAAATTTTATACCTCTTCATACACGATAAACAAAGATGAAAAGTAACGGAGAAGTGAAATATAATAAAAATTTAAAACCTTCGTATACACACGTAATATATATATATATATATATATATATATATATATATATATATATATATATATATATATAAATTATAGATACATTACGAGAAAATTTTACACTCTATACTATACACTTTTTGTCATAAAAGATCGAACTATTTGAAATTCATTCTTAAAATAACCAAAAAGAAAAAAAATAACAAAAAAATAAAAAAATAAAAATAAATAAAAAAGGATATAACACTTATTCAGGTTTTTTCTATCGCCAACTACTACTATGGGACTAAATAATATCGCTAAATTCTCATTAAAAGCTCCACTATTGTAATTAACCGTAAACGATAAGAGGCATCTTATTGCGAACGATGTTTATCTCTACGATTATATGTATGTATGCACGTACGTATGTGTGTATGTATGTATGTATGTATGCACGTATGATGTATGTATGTATGTACGTATGTATGTACGTATGTATGTATGTATGGATGTATGTATGTATGTATGTATGTATACAACGGTGAGCCACGAGAATTGTTCGGGTGAACGATCGTTTGTAAACTAAACAAACGGAAAGAAAGATAATGGAGATCAAAAAGAAAAATAAGAAAAAAGTATTATTACGAAGGGATCATAATTTTCGATGAAAAGGTACGACGACGAATAAGCTGGAAAGGTAAATGAGTATTATAAAATATAATTGATTTGATTATTAATCCGATATGTATCTTGCTCGTGAAGTACGTACGTCGAGAAACACGGACACAGCCCGAACGACCTCCACTCTTCCCAACGACTCGAATACGACTGTGTCTGAGATCAGCTGTTCGGGCCCGGCGTTTCCCCCCACCACCACTACCACCACCACCACAGGACCGACCCATCCCCACTCCACGTCAGTTGCGCGTAACAGCGACTCGGAACGTACCGCACTTAGCTGATACCTAAAGTTTATATTATTAATAATTAAATGAGACTGAATGTTCTAATAACTTATTAATCCTCATTAATACGGACTAACTTAACATATCTTTTGTTCGAATTACTCTAAAGAAAAGATGCATCACCACTCATTATTATTATTATTATTATCATTATTATTATTATTATTATTATTATTATTATTATTATTATTATTATTATTATTATTATTACATTTATTATAATTATAATTATTATTATATGCATATATATATCATTATAATAATAATTATTATAATTATTAAATAAAATTGATTTTTTTTACTACGAAATGTTTATTAAGTGTATAAGTGTTTGTATAGATAAATATATATATATATATATATATATATATATTATATAAATATATGTATATATCTAAGTAATATTTAATGAGGGCTGACATATCGACTAGCAAAGGTATCTTCGAAAAATTGTGATCTTTTGAATGTTAAATGGCTATTCATATTGGGCTACATCAAACGAATCTTTCTTGTGGAATATTCTAAATATATATATATATATATATAAATATATACATATATATATTTATATTAAAACGATCACACATACATATGTTTCATCTGTGTACACATAAGGGGAGATAAATTATCATTTAATGCTGTTGTATATTGGCACAAAAATAATCTTTTATTCTTAATACCCGTGTGTAAGACGTTCTCATACATACAAATTTATGCTTCTCTGTAAGTATATATATGCGTGTATGAGAAGTTACACATTAAGTTTACTGTTAAACTGATTATAGAACATGTACGCGGAAAGAAATTGCAAAGGAGATAATACTTGGGGCGGAATAGCTTGCAACTTGTTTACCAGAATTTAGTTTCGTCAGAGGCTAGCTATAGTTGAAGTTAACTGATAATTAAAGGAAAGAATGATAAATGACATGTAAGTCTGAGGAGAGATGCGAGTACGATGGAAAAGAATGAAAGGTAGCGTGTTAGAGAGAAAGAAAGGAAGAGAGATTAGAGAAAGTATGAAATGAGGAGAGAATATGGGTGAGAGAAAAGGCGAGAAAGGAAAATAGAGTGATGATGACAATAATAGTGCCAAGCGATTCGTACCATAAATAATTGCATTTTGAATAGAGCAATATATAGTACTAGGTATTATATATTAAATAAATCGATTATATATAAATAATTATGCTTAGATATGTATTAGTTGCAATATTTTTGAGACTCTACCTCCTGATACTTGAGAAGCGACAACGCTCTTAAATCTTATTATATATACTTTTAATGGATACTTTTCAACTTGTTCATTTTAATTATCCGTTAGAGATAATTTTTGTTTTCCTTTTCTTATTCTTTTTCTTTTTTTTTTTTTTTTTCTTGTAAATGTTGTAATCCACTTTTCTTCTTGATCTTATACGAACACAAAGGTGATCAATTTGCGAAGCGTTTTGTACATCAATAGATACAATGCTTGTTATCGCTTTGATAGTTAAAACAATGGGACGAATCGCAACGCGTAGCTGTTGCATGGATGTATGACTCATACAAAGATGATACTATAAAGTTTAAATTGTTTTATATTTTTGTTACGCCTCTCTGTGATATAATAAGGGCACATTCACCTCACCCTGTATATGCATTAATCTTTGTATCTTATTGAATTAAGGTGAAACTTTTTGAAGAACAATCCTTGCCACGCCCTTCCTAATGTATTTTGGACTGTGCTCGCGCGTACCGTCAAGATCAAAAGTATGAATGTATTCCCTAGTACGGTCTAAATACTTGACAAACATTATAGACATCAAAGTTATTTGACGAAAACTTAAGGGAGCCGTTAAGGTCTAGTCCAGCTAATAAGTATAACTTTCTTTAATTGTACTTTATAAATAATATCAATGAATATAAGTATTTGCAATGAGAAACAGTATATCTCGATTGATAAATCAATATTAATCCTTGTCATGTTAGATAATTGCCATTGGCCTTAAAGTAAATATTATAATCGTTCCATTTGGTAAATAATCTTTTAATCCTTTTATATCAAATAGACATAACGGATCCCTTAAGTAATTAAATAATGAGGTACGTTCGAGCTTATGCTTGTGAAAAAAAAAAAAAAATATGAAGTGTATCATTACACATTGTATTGTACTGTACTTAATTATAAGAAATAATCTTAATACATTAAACTGTGAAAAGAAATATATTACGAGAGAAGACGTTAATCATTATACTGCGTGGATTATCGTACACGCGAGGAATCATATACTATTAACTATACACGATCATTGTTAACCATGGTTGCGGTTCTATTTACACAATTCGTTTACTGAATAAATTCAGAAAAAAAAAAATATATTTGAACTAATGTGACTGGTATTATATAAAGTTTATAACTTTTATTAACCCGTAGAAATCGCTGAAAGAAAAGTTCAACTTACTACTTCGAAGAACGACCTTCGAAATTGCTGTCAAATTTTCCCAAATCTTTTCCCTTTCACTTCTTCGTTGACAGCCTTGAACGCGCTTGAAAGTAAAACACTTCATTTGAACGGTTAAATAAACGATTACAACTAGAAATTATACATTTTGCATAGAAATTGTCTATCCTTATTCAAAACGCGTCAACTACGTACTAACATATAAGATGTTTGAACATAGAACCAATCACGGTGCACCTTTCCTCATGCTCGTCCCTGATTCGCGTATTACATTATGCAAGATGGCGACCGAAAGTGTGCGAAAATTCGAAAACTAAAACAAAATTTTAAACCCTGTTTTTCTATCTTTTCAATCAAAATAAATGCTAGACAAAGAAAACAATATATTTCTAATATTGCCTGATGTATAATATCGATCAATAAAAAATAAATTCAAGTTTATTCCGTGTATTCAACAGTATATACGAGATTAATTAAGAATGTATTATACATGTGTACGATTTGGTAAGTATAGAAGTTATTGCATAATCTGAACAATAATTTTACGAAAAGATTCAGGATTATTATAATGCGTATCTCGAAAAGAAAAAAAAAAAAACAAAGAAAGAATTAAACTTCACGCATCTTTATGAATTTTCTTTGTCTAGAGTGCACGCTTCGTGTGCGTCGAGAGATCAGTTTAACCAACAGAATATTTAAGCGACGTCCGTTCGTAAAGATATAACGTTGGTTGGCCTGGCTTGAACAAATAAATGTCAAAATATTAAAAAATTCGATATATGCGTGCACTTTGAATATTACTTTTTTATTTTACAATGAATAGATTTGAATATGCCAATCCTCGTCTTCTACCAAACGAACTGAACGTCAGACGCGATTTTGGTGTACGTTTGTACGATGGAGATGTTAAAGTATGTAAAAAATATTACCATACAAGATCATATAAGGATAATAATTAACCTATGATTCATTAACAGACACAATTTGAAGGTGGACAATTATATATTACAACTCACCGAGCACTTTGGGGAAGGCCTGATGATATACCACGAGGTAACACTTGCCTCTCATTACCGTTAAGATACGTAGTTTTCCACGAAGAGGAATCTCCAGGTCCATTTTCTTTTAGACGTAACAATAAAGTTATTTTACATCTCTCCGAACCTTCTCCTGGTAAAGAACTTAACGATTTGTCATCAATTTTATATTAATAATATTGATTCGATTAATTAGCATGATTTCAGATAAAATGCCTGGACCGGCTGAGAACAGTGCCTTCAATTATATTAAATTGTCATTCAAGGAGGGCCTGGATTCAAATTTTATAATAGAGTTAAGAGATGTACTTAGAAAAAGAACCTGGGAATCTGATCCTCCTATTCCTTATCAATTAACGGATATGAATATTCAAAGTTTGCGTCTTACGCCTAAACAACCATTGCCACAGATAAAACCAAGAACTGGTATCATTGGTATCGAAAGGAGCCTTCAGGAACAACAAAAGGCGACGGATGAGAGTATTTCTATGGCATTCCAAGATCTTAAGAAGCTTATGGAAATGGCTAAAGATATGGTGGCCATATCCAAAACCATCTCCGCGAAAATAAGGGTGACTTTCAATGATTTATTTATAAAGTCGACATTAATAATTCAAGAACATTGCAGGAGAGACAAGGGGACATAACGGAGGATGAGACTGTTAGGTTTAAGTCTTATTTGATGAGTCTAGGTATCGATGATCCCGTAACGAGGGACGCTTACAAAAGTAGTAACGAATATTTCAAACAATTGGCTATGCAGCTTACGCTTATTCTAGAAGAACCGATCAAGGTAAATCCCAACGTTATCGTTAATGATTGTCAAACAAAAAAGAAAAAAGTAAAACAGATACAGAAAACAATAATCGATGTGTAATCAGGAAGTAGGCGGAATGATGGCGCTTACCGACGTTTACTGTCGCGTTAATCGTGCCAGAGGATTGGAGCTTTTGTCTCCGGAAGATTTATTAAACGCAAGCAGACAATTGGCGTCGCTGGGGTTACCTATAGTGCTAAGGGTCTTCGACAGTGGCGTTATGGTTCTTCAAATTCGATCTCACGATGATCTTGCAGTTGCCGATTCTATAGCGGATTTGGTAAGTACGACATTGATTGTCTATGCGATATGAAAATCTAATGTAAATTAAAATCAAAGTCTCGATGGTAATAATTCAAATCGATTGTAGTTACAGGAAAGAGGTTCTTTGACGGCCGAGGAGCTCGCACGATCCGAGGGTATATCAGTTTTATTAGCACGAGAAAGATTGTTAGTCACGGAAAAATATGGAAGAGCGTGCAGGGACGATACGATAGAAGCTTTAAGATTTTATCCAAATTTATTTTTAGAAGAAAACGCGTAACGCTTAACCTATTTTGTATTTTATCATTGGCATCACGGAATTATAAGAAAACGCAACCGCCTCTATTATTATCTTTATTATTATTATTATTATTATTATTATTATTATTATTATTATTATTATCTTATTCATTAAGTATTTTTATATTTCTGGTGCCTTTGTAAGTCGCGCAACACAGTTAAGTCCAACGCAAAGATTAAAAGAAGGAAAGCAATTTCTATCGTCCTCGCAGCGGGTTAACAACATAGCTTGTTGCAAAACGAAGGTATAATCGTAAATGTTATATTAAAAAAAAAAAAAAAGAAGAACAAAAAAAATATATATATATATATATATAGAAATATATATGATTCGAATCATTTTTATGTTATTTTATATTTTCAATCGATACGAAATTATAGAAATACTACCGGATTTTCGGCTTCTGACTCATTGGTATCCCATTTAATACTGCGCTAGAGAAAGAGAGAGAAGCAGGAACTAACTTGCGTGGTACGTATTAACGAACGTCATGTAAACACACACGCACACATACACACTCATAATAATGTGTTAACCTTGATGAGATCGGCAAAATGTCAAGGGTAAAATGAAATCTCTCTTTCTCTCTCTCTCTCTATCTCTCTCTCTCTCTCTCTCTCTCTTATTGAAATATATAATTTATATACGTAGGATTAAAAAAAAAAAAAAAAAAGAAAGAAAAAAGGGAAGAAAGAAAGAAAACAAGCGAATATAATTACATTGTTTAATAACCGAGAGTGCAAGTATTATTAATCTTCCAGGATAATTACGCATGGGACATACGGTCATTAAGGATTATTCTTACTCTTTTTTCTCTGGTGCGAATAATTAAAAAGAATAAGATTTTTTTTTCTTAACCGGTTAATTAACATGTCGACCAATGTCATTCTATAAATATCATTACTCTCCTACGGGTTTTCACGTAAAAATTATAATCCATTAAAGTCTATATCTATCGCCATGGTTTATGCTAATTGCATCATTATTATTTTCTCTTATTTTAATAGATATTAAAGAATTATATTGTGCTATATTATAGGTGTATAATAATGTTCGTGGAAATTATTATAAAGAATATTTTCAATTTGTGTCTTCTTTCTTTCTTCGTAAATTATTATAAACAAAACAAAAACTAAATAAGTGCGTATATGTGTGTGCGTGTGTGTGTGTGTGTGTACGTACAGTATCATAAATATTGAATACTAGTAAGAGTAAAATGGTAATATGAAACGTATGATCAATCACGAATTGGTCAATATACCTAGTTTGTGGTTTGCAATTGGCAAAAGAAAATTCTTATCGGCCGCAAAACACAGATCGCAAGTACAAGTACGTTGACTTTGAAAGTAAGAGTTAAACACACACACACACACACACACACAACATATAGACCATCGATAAATCTGATCGCTTGAAACATTCTCACTATACATATATACATATATACATATATATATATATATATACATGTATACATATTTCTATACGTTTTCTTATTTCATTCGAATTACTATAGCATATTACATATAATATTTGCTGAGTCGAGAGAGTATGGAGTTAGTACTCGGGATGCCATAGTGCATTAATATCTATGTTTTAACGTTACATCATCATCTCGTGACTTTCTACATCCTCCTCGATATATAACCAAGCTAGAAAAAATTTCCTCGACATTTAATCACGTGAAAGGAATCTCTCTCTCTCTCTCTCTCTCTCTCTCTCTCTATCTATCTATCTATCTATCTATCTCTTTTTCTCCGTATTGACACCCAGGATAAAATTAAAATTATCCGTTAAATCTTATTTTACAAATTTAGATGAGTCGATTGATGGGCGAGGATTGAACGATCAAAATAAACCAAACAAAAAAAGAAAAAAAAAAGAAGAGAGAAAAAAAAAGACTGATAATCGAAGTTAGATAAAAACACTCATCGAACTAGTTAAATAGAATATGCTGGTCATCGATCAACGATTAGAAATTATTATCGATTTTAATCCGCCATACCGCTTCTACGAAACGGAAAAGAAAGAGAAGGAAGATAAAAAAAAAAAAGAAAAAAGATAAGAAACGAAACGAAAACCTAACGCGTGCTAATAAAAATAGAGCGGGTGTCTAAGACGCGATTCGATCGAAGTGAAGATTGTTCGATGTTTTTCTTTTTTCTTTTTTTTTTTTTCTTTAAGTTTACCCAACAACAAGCTGCCTAAATAGCTTCGACAATGTTTCCGAAACAAATCTCTTCCCTTTGCTTGGGCAATTCTCTTTCACATGCTCTTCCTGTTTTCCCCGTGTCTTTTCTCGGGACATTGCACGGCTATTAGACTTTGCAAAAACGTTACGTGGAATTACGTAAAGTCATTTCCATGAGTTTCAGAGCGTATTGGCTGTCTAATCGGGACGAACCGTTACTTTGATTAGTTTCCCCACTTCCTTTGGCATACGCACAAGAGGACTAAGGAACCCACCACACGCACGTTTGCTCATACTTTTTCTTTCCTCCTTTTTTTTCTTTTTTTTTTTTTACATGACTAAGTCTCTTCTAAAGATCATAAAAAAAAAAAAAAAAGAATAAAGAAACGCATAAAAGAGGTCTCTGCATATCTCTTTCAAACGATAATTACCAACGATAAATATGACTTAATCTCAAAAGCATCCTACGAGGAGAGAAGAAAAGAAAAGAGAGAAAAAAAATACCATCTGGCTCATCTTCTACAAAAAAAAAAAAAGAAGAAAAAACCCTTTTTTTTTCTTTTTCTTTTCTTTCATGCAAAACGTACTGGTCACGATGCAATTGCAAACCGTTAACAACTCAACTCGTTGCGCTTATAAACGCTACGAATTTCCATGGTTACATTTGTTAATTAATTAATCAATTAATTATCCGAGTATGGGACGAATCGTGGGTAAGATCGGTAAAATGAAAAAGGAAGAAGAGAAAGCGAAGAAAAGAGATAAAGAAAAATGACGTACGATCGATAACGATTGCGAGATCGTTGAACTTTGAATTTCTTTGTTCGAGCACGTATAGGAATAAACAATAAATAATTAACGAAATAATTAATCGATCGATCGATCGATCGATCAAATAAATAATCGATTAATAATTGATCCTACGATTTTATCAAGTATAAAAATAATCCGTACTATTTATATTCTAACTTATTGAATTTTTTCTTTCTATCTTAGCGTACGAGAAAAAGAGAGAGAGAGAGAGAGAGAGAGACCGATAGATTCTTACGAAGTACGTGCGAATCTTAAACAGCATAGTCGAACAATACTTAGCGCATCTGTTTAGCATTTGCGTTTTCTGACGGCAAAAGTCGTGCGTCTCGACGACGGGGCGCACATGCAACCTGCTTTTGTCGGATGGTAGTTAGTCCATAACCATACAACGGGTGACCATCTCTTATCGATTTGACGAATGCCATGACAAAATATTTCACGATATCGTCGTTCGTGTTTCAACGGTACGATGATTCGTGAACTTTGACGTACGAGAAGAAATATGTTATCGCGAAATGTCGGCGCGAGCGTTGTTAATCCTCCGACAAATTGAAAATTGTGATAGGAAAAGATCTCTTAACGTCGGTTTTTCACCTTTACGAATTATTTTACGAGTTATTTTATACGATCGTACGAAAAACGGAGTCGTCGTTACATTTCTACATGGTATTCGTATAATCAAGTGGAAATAATCGATTACGATCGGACCTCGCTAAGGATCGCAAGATGATGATAATAAGTAGAATTCGCATCGTTCGATCAGACTTCGATCGCGCGAGTCCTACGATGATGGGGGTTGAGGGGGTGTGGCGGGGGTGGAGGGGTTGAAGCGAATCAAAGTAGAAACGGTATGTTCGCGATCGGACGTTGTCGAAGGTGAACGAACGAACGAACGAACGAATTGATCGATGAAAATAATTTTTAAACGTCATCGATTGATTCGAGCCAAAATCGATCGAGAGATCGTAAAGGACGATCGAATGAAGGAAGAAAGAAAGAAACAAACAAGAGAAAAAAGAAAAACTCGATCGTCGAGAACGACAAATGATCCAAGTTTTTTTTTCGCGCGTTTCGATCCGAGTTTTATTATTGTCGAGTACACCGGGTAGATACACCTGGCGTCGAGGAGCCACAACCGTACACACGGAGAGTCTCTGTATGTGCAGCGTAGGCGGAGAGGGGTTGGGAGAGAGAGAGAGAGAGAGAGAGTCCCTATCCGAGAAAATTTTGTGGTGGGAGAAGTGTAAGAAGATGGTGAAGGAGTCGAAGTGAGACAGGCGAAGAAAGGTTTGCCTGTAGAGTAACAAGGATCGACGTAGTTCTCCAAAAAGATAGAGATAGATAGATAGATAGATGGATAGAGATAGAGAGAGAGAGAGAGAGAGAGAGAAGGACAAGGATCACGCGTTTAACCGCGTTCACCGAGAGAATCGTTTGCTTTCTGCCGTTCGTTAATACGAACGAACCTTTTTCTACCTGTTAGAGTTTTAAGGTTTTCGCACATCAGCCTAACTCGATTCATCGGGTAAGCCATCGTCAGTTATTACCAAGCTGTCGGTTGATTGATTTTAAAAGTGAAATTCAATTTTATTCATAATAATAATAATAATAATAATAATAATCATCATCATCGTGTCGTCGTTGTCGTCATTATCATCATCATTACCATCGTCGTAGTCGTCGTTATAGTAATCCATTAGGTTTTCCGAAGAACAATAATAACGACAGGAAACTTCAGTCGGTAATCTCGATTCGAAGTTAAGAATAGGATAGCCAATATACGAACAGAGGACGGATGGCTGCCATTTGATTGTAGCAAAGTTAGTCTCTTATGGCGTTTAAATGCCAATCGGGTAACACGCTCGGCGCACAATCTCCGTTTGACTTTCTCGTTGGACCAGTCAGAGTAGCGATTGGATCCAGTGTGCGAAGGCCTTTAGAACGAAGCTACGTCCTCTTGCCAAGCTAAGAGTAGTGGTGGTGGTGATGGTGGTGATGGTGGTGGTAATGGTGGTGATGGTGGTGATGGTAGAGGGGAAGGAAGGTTGGTTGTAAGGTACCAGGTAGGGAGCAGTTGGTCGGTGAGCCATTTGAAAGAGGGGAAGGAGGTTGAATGAGAGAGAAAGAGAGAAAGAGAGAGAAAGAGAGAGAGAGAGAGAGAGAAGGGACAGTGTTGGTTAGAAGGAATAGGATGGATGGAGAAGAGCAAGTGGGTCTCTTTTTTCATGGAGTTCGGGGTGGGGGGAGAGTATAGAGAGAGAGAGAGTAAGCGAGATAGAATGATAGAGAGGGATAGAGATGGAGATGAGGAGGAACAAGCCTGAATCTCTTGTATCTCTTTCTGATGACAAAGAGAAGGAGAGAGGGTTCGAGATACGAAAGAAAGAGAGAGAGAGAGAGAGAGAGAGAGAGAGAGAGGACGAAGAACATAAGCTTTTCTTCCTCTTTCTTTTCGGAATAAAGAGGGGATATGTGGTGAATAAAAAGAGAAAGAGAGAAAGAGAGAGAGAGAGAGAGAGAGAGAGAGAGAGAGAGATACTCAAGTGCAACATCACTTTTTCTTCCTCTCTCTTTTCAGAGTGGGGAGTAGTATGGTGAATAAGAAGGACAGATAGATAGAGAACTGACTCTCCTTTATCTCTTTCTGATGAAGAAAGGGGTCTGAGGGAATGCAACCTAATGAAAGAAAGATAGATAGATAGATAGATAGATAGAAAGAAAGAATGAAAGAAAGGAGAGGGATAGAGAAGGAGATGGTACCTGGAAAGGCGAGAGAGCTTCGGACTACTCGAATTCAGGACAGAATCCATCTGAAGGCGCCGGTTGGAACTCGACCGGTCTCTATCTCTCTCTCTCTCTCTCTCTCCCTCTCCCTCTCCCTCTATCTCTCTCTCTCTCTTTCTCTCTCTCTCTCTCTCACTCTTTCACGTGGTACGACGTCGATCAAGAACCGATCGTGGCGAAGGTGTGGCGAAGTCGAGAGAAAGAGAAGAGTAGTAGGAGTTAGAGAAGAAGGAGGAGAAGGAGGAGGAGAAGGAGGAGGAGGAGGAGGAGGAGGAGGAGGAGGAGGAGGAGGAGGATTCAACAGTGAGTGAGGTACCGAATGGAGAGGAGGAAGCCGTCGTGGCCGTTGGTTGCTGCTGTTGCTCTTCAGTCGGGAGACTCGTGTTTCGTGTCCTACGCTTTTACGCGTTACGCGTTAGTATTGTTGTTCATCTTTCATGGTGTCTGGGACAGTCAGTCGATAGAAACAATTACTTTTCATTTTTTTTTATTTATCTCTGATCACAAAATACATATACGAAAACAGAAAAGAAAGAAAGAAAATGAGTGTGTGAGAGAAAGAAAGAAAGAAATAGAAGAGAAAGAGAGAGAGAGAGAGAGAGAGAAGGACAACAATATTATCCGAACAACATCCTCTCTCTCTCTCTCCCTCCCCCTCTCCATCTCCCCCAACCGTTATTCCAATAACGTTCGCCGATTTCGTTTTCTTTTTTCTTTTCTTTCTTTCCCTTTTCGTTTTTACTTCGGCCAAACTTGCAAAGTTCTTTCCACCATTTTCGAACGGCCCTGTCCCGATTTTCCTGTCGTTCCCGTTTTTATATTTGTTATATTTCTCTCCCTATTGCTCGAGCCGAGTTACGAAGCAAGAGTTCGCGAACCAACGTGGAAAAGTAGTCAGAACTGTGCAGCTGTCAGACGAGACTACTCTCGAGTTCTCCGTCCGTCTCTGTCTCTGTCTCTGTCTCTGTCTTTCTTTCTTTCTTTCTTTCTTGCTCGCTCGATTCTACCCCCACCCTCCTCCCCGCCCTCCGTCACCCCTCCACTCCATTCCGAGTTCACCATCTCACTCTCTTTCTCTCTCTCTCTCTCTCTCTCTCTCTCTCTCTCTCTCTCTCTCTCTCTTTTTACTCCCATACCATAGGATGGTGCCTCGTACGTAGCTCGTAAACCTCAGACGCCGTGCTCACGTTTAGTTTAGGCTCGGTTATACCGTAAGGACGGCCTTACACACGGTTTTCGCGAGGTGCATCGTGCACAGACCAGTTGTGCTCCTTCTCTTTCTCTTTTCTACGTGTGTATATACATATACGTATATATATCTATACGTATATATATTTATACGTTTTTGCGAGTGCGAGAAAACAGAGAAAAAAAAGGAGAGAGAGAGAGAGAGAGAGAGAGAGAGAGAGAGAGAAGGTGCATTCGTACGATCATTTATTAAGGTGAGTCTAGATCGAAGTGTTCGGTGAAGGCTAACGAGACGATCAAGACGAGTCTTTCTTTTCTTATCTTTTCTCTATCTCTCTCTCTCTCTCTCTCTCTCTCTCTCTCTCTCTTTGACTGTGCCATTCGTTGAAATCACCATTACTTCATATTCGATTTCTTTCTCTCTTTTTTTTTTTTTTTTTTTCCCCGAGTCTTCTCTACGACAGTGACGACGGACCAGTTAATTTTCGTTATTTCGTTATTGTTTTTTTCTTCTTTTTTTTTTAAATATAAAATCCTCGATATTCTATCGAGACAGGGGGCAAAGAAAAAAATTGAATCCCTCTTTATTATCCACTAGTATTGCGTTTTGATGTCGCCGTTATAACGAAGGTAGAAAGAATTTTTGGTGTCTTCCGATAGTGAGAGAATCGATTCAATGCGCAAAGATGGATAACGTGTCCCGTGGAAACGGGTTTAAGCGTGAAAGTAATCGAGGAAGCAGTCGAGGAGAAAGAAAGAGAGGGAAGGTAGACGTTAGACGGGTAAAAGAGCAACAGCGCCGGCGCGTTGAGAGGACCCGGTAAAAGCTTCACTTTGCTCAAAAATTCTTTATTCTACGTGTTAACTTCTTTCCAATCCAATCCCATCCCATCCCATTCCTTTCTTTATTTTTTTTGTTTTTTCTTTTTATTTATTTATTTTCATCATCCTCTCGCTGTTCGTTCTATCTGGAGCGAATAAAATCGAATTAGTAGTGTAGCGTTTCCAATCGAGAGATCGTACCAAGTTGAACAGAATCTCTTATTGCATTGTCATTCGTTACGGGGTTATAATCCTTCCGATGGAATTACTCGTGGATTTCTCGGAATTAATGCATTAAAATGCATCGAATCGTTGAAAGAACGATATACAATCACGGAGAGTCAATCGTTATTTTCATCGGTACGCGAGATGACTCCGTTCAAAAGTTTTTTCGTCCTTTTTTTTTTTTTTCTTTTTTTTTTTTTATTCTATCTCTTTCCTTCTTCCCTTTTTGAAAAATAATTACGAACGAATATATAGCTTAGAAACGTTTATTCGATCGCAGTCCATTCAAATTCTTCGAAGAATTCACGGGAATGAACGTATGTGTCGGGAGGCGGGGGAGGGGGGAGGGGCGGGGACGAGGGTGGCGGAAAAACATTCTAATCTAATTTAGACCCCAACGACCGACGAAACCTCCTTTGAAATTATTCTTAAGAAAAAAAAGAAACGATCAAAAAGAATATCAATCGAATCGGACGTCAAGATACGATCGAAGAAGCTTTCGTCGAAACCCTTTAAGAGGAAAGAAAAAAGAAAGAGAACAAAAATTTCTTTGGAAAAAAAAAAATTAACAATCGATTCGAGGAAAGAAAACGGTGGTGTGGTGGTGGGGAGGGGGGGGGAGAAGAAGAAGGGGGTGGGGGTGGGACGTTTTTCACGAGGGAAGAAATATTGTCTTTCTTTTCTTTTCTGTTTTCTTTTTTTCTATTTTTTATTATTTTTTTTTTTTTTATTTTTTTTTCTTTTGGGTGTACACGTTTTTGTTCCCGCATCGTCCCGGTGAGATCAGTGCGAGTAATGGCCCTACGTCTGAGGGGTAGCAAGGATGTCAAGAAGAGCTCGTACTACGTTTGGTATCTCGGTGCGAGGGAGGCCAAGGGTGTGGACGCGATGCCCGGTGCCATAGCTTACCTGCTCGAACGAGAACGGCTTCAAGAACCTTTCAAGGTCACATTACAGGTGAGCGCTACCACCATTTCGAGATCCGGTTTTGGCGCCTTACCGTCCGAAAAATATTCTAAGACGTGACGATGGTTCGTACATCGGCGAAGCGATAAGCCGTGCGAAGTTTCTACGTCTATTTCTTTCTTTCTTTTTTTTTTTTTTTATGATCACCTCTCGCGCGCTCGTACCCTCCATTCTCGTTTTCTTTGGTTTTTATTATTTTTCTTTTCTTTTTTTTTCTCTCTCTCTCTCTCTCTAGACAAAATTAGACACGAAATATATCGTAAAATTCGCTCCTTTACGACCGCAGAACCGGCGACAAACCGGAATACTCCTTGAAATCGCCGTGTTATTTTTTTTTTTTTTTTTTTTTTTATATCGAGAAGCAAAAAAAGAAGAAGAAGAAAAAAGAAAGAGAGAAAAGAAGAAAGAACTAATCCGATCGGGATATTCTCGAATATGTACGAGGGATGATATTGGAAATGAAGATAGGGAAGGAATGTCGATCGAAACGAAAATAATTTTCAGTTCTCGGCTACGTTCCTATCTTTCTTGTCTCGTTTTCTCTTTTCTCCCCCCCTCCCCTCCCCTCCCCTCCTCTCTACCCCTTCCCCTCTTCCCCCCTCTCTCGCCACATCGGAAACGAATCCGTCCGAAACATTCAAATTTTCATAGAGAGTTGGAGGGTACGGAAGGAAGGAGGAAGGGAGGGGAGGTGAAATTGGAAATTAGATATGAATTAGGAGAAAGAGAGAGAGAGAGAGAGAGAGAGAGATGATTATATTGCCCGACGTCACATTCCTATTTCATTGCTTAGCTTTTTTTTTTTTCCATCGAAAATTACGAATCTACGGAAACACGTAGTTTCTCTGTTTAATATTGATAAGCGGATGGAATTAAAAATGAAGATTAAGGAGAGAGAGAGAGAGAGAGAGAAAAAATAAGAAAAGAAGAAGAAAATTTAATCCTCAGTCGAGACTGTTGTTCCCATCCGCGCAGATACGTTAATAAAATAGAAAAAATTACTAACGTCAATCGGAGTTCGTTCGTAACGATAACGATTTTGATCTTGACGCTCGAGCGATAATAAAATTCATTCGAATCCGATCGAGAATCTGATTCCTTTTTTTCTTTTTTTCTGTTCTTTTTTCTTCTATGGAACGTCATTTAAGCGACGTATCTTTAAAGCGATATATTTTTTAAGCGACGCGTTCGAAGATACCGTTCCATTTATTCGAACTCGAAAGAAAATTCTCCAATATCTTTTGGTGGAGATCGAACAAGTCGATATTGAAAAAAAAAAAAAAAGAAAAACAAAAATAAATAAAAAAATAAATAAAAGAATAAAAAACGATCGCAATTATCCAATCCAATGATTTAATCTATCTACGAAACGTCATGGCTATACGTGGGAAGGACCTTGCCACTCGATATAAGAACACCTACACGATTAATTTATGCGAATGAATTATGAAGAATTAATATATAACGAATTCATTGACCCGAATCTTCCATACGGCGAATGAAACGAGGCGTCTTCGATATGGGAAAAGAGAAACGGCATGCGAAATTCTTTCATTCTTCCTTTCTTTCCTTCATTCTTTCATTCTTTCATTCTTAATAGTCTCTCTCTCTCTCTCTCTTTTTCCTCTCAAGTAGTTACGAGTTAGCGCGGGCGATTTGAAATCGTCGTAATCCTTTAAGAAAAGGGCAAAGAAAACGTGTAAAACGTGTAAAACGTGCGAAGAATGAGGTACAACATAAACGAATCTAATTTTATAATAGCGAGTTAACTTCATATATTAAATGAAATATAATTAGCGCAGCTATTTATATTGACTTTAAATTAAAAATAGAGAGAGAAATATTGTCACGAAAGTGATCCAATATCAAGTTAAATCTTGTTGAATTATTTGTTGGATGGATTTAGAAAACGAAATAAATAAAATAAATAAAAAGAAAAAAGAAAAAAAAAGCGTTAAATTATTATTATACAAAATTATGCCTGGGACGTATCCATGAAACGCGAAACACTGTTGCGCTTTACGTGTCGCGGAAAAGAATAGAATGAGATCATTATTATTATCATTATCATTATCATCATTATTATTATTTTTGTGAAATAATAGAGCCGAGTGATCCGCCTAATTATTGTGCAAGTGTAATTGCAAGCCTGTCGCAAAGAGAAAGCCTTAAAAACATCGTCGAATAAGATGAAGGAGGGTCGTACTTATGCCCTCAAAATTTACCTAAATCCTCGAAGCAATGGCAATGTTATCAAAAATGATGATATAATAACGACAGGCTCGTTAATTGCGTTTGGGTTTGTTTGCTTTAAGTGGTCGAAGAATGTGCTAAGATGACGCCTCCTTTCTGAAAGTGTTCTCTCTCTCTCTCTCTCTCTCTCTCTCTCTCTCTCTCTAGTTATTACCCTCTATCTCAGTCTTCATCCTTCTCTCTCTCTCTCTCTCTCTCTCTTTTGGCCTTTTAAACGAGGATCGCACGTAATCGTCGAGCGAGATGTAGTAATTACGTCGTTCGCGTTTCCGCTATCTCGAACAATGCCACGCGTGTCACCGTAAGAAACAAAACGTAAGAGACCAGTCTTACGAGATTTTCATGTTTTGCCTTTTTTTTCTCTCTTTTTTTCCAGCCGAGATAAGTGTAAGAGAATAATTACATTTGACGATCCATACCCCCTTTGCCCGTTATAATGGACGTACGTTGAATCATTCCTTTATTTAAATGCCCCTCCCTCCTCCCCACCTACGTATATAGACGTATTTTTATCGTAATTTACAATCGAACGTCCGATGAGATATCTGAATGAGAATAATAATAATAAGAAGAAGAAGAAAAAAAAGACATTATTTTTAGTTTAATAAAATTAAATTATCAAATATGAATTGAAACGTCGACGTGTCATACTAGTAAATAATATTTCAACGTACGCGTGCCTATTTAGATATACCTATATAGTTATCTACCTATATATATATATATATACTTTTATCGTAATTACGATCGAACGTCCGATTAGATATGTAAAGAAAAAGAAAAAAAAAAAAGAAAAAATAATTATTCCACGTTATTAGGTTCATAATACCTATATCATAGATCGAATAAGATTAACACGCCTTACGTCATCCGAGGAATAACATTGAAAAACATATATATATATATATATATATATATATATATATATATATATATATATATAGACGTTTGTCTATCTTTGATCAAAAAATCGATAGAGAGGATACCGCTGATGAAACGTTCAAAACTTTTATTCGTTTGACACGTGGCAAGTTAAACGAAAGTTAATCGATATCCTTCTCGATTAATAACAATGTCATTATCGTACTCGACAGGTGAGCAGCAAGGGCCTGAAGATCATTCAAACTGTCCATCCTGGTGGTTCAACCAGATCAGCCGTTAAACATTTGGTACCGGGCCATGCAGTATTGGCTGCTGTTCAACGAGAGGACATCGTCGCAGCGACATTGCTCTTACCAAATCCCGCCACAAACAATCCAGTCCATGTTCATGCGTACAGGTCTTTATTTTTATCTTTTATTCTTACCTTCTAACCTATTATCCTTTATTAATCGTTCCTTAACGTTTCCGATTACGTATGTAGCTTTTTCTATCCTCACTCATATTCGCGATCATAAATTACGTTTCTTTTTTATTTTCTGCTCTTTTTCTTTTTTTTTTTTAAATTATTATTATTATTGTTGTTGTTGTTGAAGAAGATTCATCCTCCGAAGATGGAGGTCGATTCGTTCGTTCGTCGGCTCGATCTTACGGATTATAGGTCGTCGGCTTACTTAATTATCCTCCCCCTCCTCCTCCTCCTCCTCCTACTCCTCCTACTCCTCCTTCTCCTCCTCATCTTCTTATTATAACGAGCTGTTTAAAAGTATTTTTCATTATATCCCGACTACGAGGAAATCCACCTAACTCTCTCATATTCTCACGGATTAATCTATCAAAAGATCAAAGGCGTCGTTAGGTTTCCCCGAGATAAAACGTGATTTGTTATGGAAAATCTGGCCCAGTTTTGTCAATTCCAATTAACCATTAGACTCACAATTATGTGATTTCATTACAACAATTAATAATAATAATAATAATAATGATGATGATGATGATGTACCATTGAAACGTACGAAACGTACCGTTATCGAAACTTTCCGTTCGATCAGATGCGACTCGGTCGAGACAGCCGAATTGTTGGGCGGACAATTGAAGGCATTGGCGTCGCAAACGGACAATTTGGCAAGGGTAGGATCGACAGGCGAGGGTAGGATTCGTAGTAATTTGGGGAGCGATGGCCGGAGTACGAGAGAATCCGAATCATCCGAAGGTAGCGGCGAGCTCAAACATGATCCGATACAAACGACGACGATCTACGAGTCATTGGCGGCAGAGCTGAGAGCGAAATTAGGTAAGACGCCGAAAGAAATGTTGATTCGAACGAAATAAATATATATACATAAATATATATATTTATTTTACAACCTAATAAAATTAAAAATACGCATATTAACCACGAATAAATCTAAATAATATCTTAAAGAAAAAAGATATATAAAATATAATAAATATTATTTTTAAAATTTATTACAAAAATATAATATTTATTATAAGAATATAATATTTAATATGATAATAAAAATATAATATTTATTTATTTATTATAAAAATATAATAAATATTATTATTATTATTTTTTTTTTGTCGAAAGAAAGAATAATGACAATTGCGATAAATCATGTGTCCTCCCATGTCAATACATATATGTATATATATATATATATATATATATATATATATATATATATATTATATATTATAATAAAATAATATATATTATTATTTATTAATAATATATATAACTATATATATATATAACTAATAATATATATAATTATTTATTAATAATATATATAATATATATTATTATTAATATATTATTTTATATTATATATATATATATATATATTATAAATTATATTATTTTATTATAATATATAATATATTATAATAAAATAATATATTAATAATAATATATATTATATATATTATTAATAAATAATTATATATATTATTAGTTATATATATATATATATATATATTATATATTATAATAAAATAATATATATTATTATTTATTAATAATATATATAACTATATATATATATAACTAATAATATATATAATTATTTATTAATAATATATATAATATATATTATTATTAATATATTATTTTATTATAATATATTATATATTATAATAAAATAATATAATTTATAATATATATATATATATATATTATAAATAAAATAAATATTATTATTTTTTTTTGTCGAAAGAAAGAACAATGACAATTGCGATAAATCATGTGTCCTCCCACGTCAATACATATATGTATATATATATATATATATATATATATATATATATATATATATATAAAGAGAGAGAGAGAGAGCAGTGTAACGATGACCTTCATCCGGTAAATTTTCAAACCCTAGGCCGTGGAAATTCCGGTGACAACGATGTCGGACCAATTTTGTTACCACCCCGCGACTACGACACGGTTCACAGGCATCGCGGTAACTTGGCCGGGATCGAATTTAGGCGTTGCTTAAACCAGACCATAGTCGGCGGTAGCACGGCCGTCGATCGAGGTGGTACGAGGAGTGCAGCGAGCAGTGGAATCGGATCGGACAGTGCAGCCACTCCACCCCCATATCAATCTCATCATCCCTTAGGTCCGAGACCTTCGAGACCTTCGAGAGATTCCTCATCCGGTAAGCGAACAACTCTCCAAGTTGATTTCTAAAGTATCTCTCTCATTCTCTCTTTCTCTTTCTCTTTCTCTCTTTCTCTTTCTCTCTCTCTTTCTCTTTCTCTCTGTCCCTTGTGGTTCTAATATTAGCCGGTAAGAACGATTTCTATGGAAATCCAGGCCTCTCTGCATCGACGGTTCAATGCACTCTTGTGAATACGCTTATGCGGTCGTAGTAACTCTCTTGCGTGTTTAGAATATACTCATGGAAAGTCGTCAATCGGATCGATAGATCGATTCAACGATCGATCGATCGATCGATCGATCGTATCGAACGCATCGAACTAACGCATCGTAATATAGAGAGGATAATCATGACGGCTACCGTGGTTAGATCTTGCTAAATGGAAAGTGAAAGTTTCTTCTTATTTCTCTCTCTCTCTCTCTCTCTCTCTCTCTCTCTCTCTCTCTCTCTCTCTCTCTTCTCTTCTTTTATTACTTCTTTTTGCGGATCACCAACAGGAAATTGGCGAGAATCTATAGAACAATTTTTTTTTTTTTATATATATATAATTAATGCATGGGAATGGTACGAGAGAGTTCTTTAGGAATCAAACAAGCTTTCAAACTCGTAACTTCGTCTAATACTTTCTTATCACTCAAGCACACGTGACTCGTGACGCTAGGATCGAATATTTTTTTTTTTTGGTTTTTCCCCCTCTTCGTTTCATTTCTTTTCTCGTTTCCTTTCTTTTTCTTCTTCTTATCGGCGGTCGTTTAGCCTAAAATCTTCGGCTCGGTTCGTTAATCATCGTTATCATCGTTGCGACACGTCGTTGAATTTTTTTCGAGTTTCTCTTTTCTTTTCTTTTTTTTTGTTTTTTCCTTCTATTTCGAAAAAAAGAAAAAAAAAATGTCGAATTCGTTTGGTCGTTAGAACCAAAGGAATTCTCGAGTTTGAAAAGGCTCGAAATTTGGACGCTTTCTATTCGCTCGGCAGGTGTGTCCGAGCACGAATCTCTTATCGGCTCTCGTAGAAAACCGGGCAGAAGCGAGTCGGTCGACCCCATAACCCAATTTCTTTAGCCACCTCGAAAATCCGATGGTGTGTCGGCGGGCACTTACGTGCTTGATATTTTGTTCTTTGTTTTTTTCTTCCTTTTTTTATTTATTTATTTATTTTTTTTTCGTTCTCTCATCTTCCTTTCCTTCCTCCTCCTCCTCCTCCTCCTCCTCCTCCTCCTCCTCCTCCTCTTCCTCTTCATCCTTCGAATCGACGTTCTAACGGAAATGAACGAACGGTGCGATATCCTTTTTCAGTTTTAACGCGACGTGTTTAGAAAATTGATATGTTTATTATAATTCAAGCGTTTCTTTCTAAATAAACAAATATAAAAGCGAACCGAACGTTCCCCCGTTAATTAATGATCCTTAATATATATATATATATATATATATATATATATATATATATATATATATATGTATATATATATATATATACACATGAACGAGATGAAAATTAAAAGAGACGGCCGATTTCCTTTTCTCTTTCTTTCCTTTTTCAAACATGTTCTTTATTTTTTCTTTTCTTTTTTTTTTCAACGGACGACTGACCCAATATCGCTTCTCGATGATAAAGAAAAGAAGAAGAAGAAGAAGAAGAGGAAGCAAAAAAAGAAAAGAAAAATGAACGAAAAAAAAGAAAAAACGAAGAAAATGAAATAAAATAAAACGAGAAGAAAAAGGACCCCGACGACAAAAAAAAAAAAAAAGAAAGAAAGAAAGAAAGAAAAAAAGGAGCAACAACTTAACATCGGATGTACTTCGGTGTTTGAGTATATATGTGCATACGTGCGATGGTACGAGATGAAAAGAAAGAAAGAGAAAGAGAGAGAGAGAGAGAAAGAGAGACAGAGAGAGAGAGAGAGAGAGAGAGAGAGTACCACCAAGCTTGGGCACCTGTTACAGTGGAAGGTGTACCGTTAGGACGTCGTGTCAGCGACAGGTACCGGCCTACGGGCACATGTATCTCGATTCCAGGGCTTTTACTCGACCGCAAAAACGAACCAGCATTGGATCGACGACTCGTGCCATCGATTATACTACAAACGTCAAACGTTAATACTCCGAAACTAATCCTAGGGCCTCCTATACAGACATTTAATATGACATTTGACATTTGCGCGGGTATCCCATCTTCCCCTTTTACCCCGCCCCCTCCGTCTCTATCGATCCGAAACTTACGTCGAATCTTCAAATTCGCTCTTCGATGACGAACGACGATAAATGAGATTCAACGAATCTTGTATCTCTTGTAAGAGAGAAATAATATTATTTCTCTCTCTTTCTCTCTTTCTTTTTTTTGCCTGTTTGATTGAGAACGTTCAAGGTCGTCGTTCGATTCCACTAACGACGAGATTTCTGGATTTCTGGGTTCCCCCCCCCCACCCCCGCCTCATTTAACGAGCGAATTCCAATCGTCAAAAATATTCACAGAGAGAATCCTTCATCTATCATTATTCACTCGTCCGTTGAGCGAAGACCCCATCATCATCATCATCATCATCATCATCGTCATCATCGTCATTACGTACCGATCCTAATCGCGATGAAATATCTAGGATTTTCTCATTAACGAAAACCATACTCGTAGAATCTTTAAGTCGCAACCCAGACGCTCGATCATTCATTAAAAGATCTCTAAAGATCGTATTCCTTCGATCGCTTCTATCTTTCCTTCTGTTTTTCTTATTTTTTTTTTTCTTTTTTTTTTTTTTTCACAAAAATCGCGCTCTCCTTTCTCAGATTGATGTAGATCAATGAAGCTTTCCAATGTCAACCATTCTTCTTTCCAACCCCCGTCCTCCTCCTCCGCCCGCCCCCCTCTATTAATTGAATACAAATCATGATTGTAGGTAGCGATAAGTATACTCGACCGGTATACTTCTCGAGTCGAATAAATTATACGGGCAATTTGCGTACGTATCGGTGGATACGTAATAGGTAAGTCGCGTGAAACCATCGCGTTGCCTAGATTCCATGCGAGGAATTGTCCCGCTCCTCCGGAGGCACCTCGATTAAATTATTACGTCGCAAGGAGGTAGCTCGCCGTGAAATCGATTCCGCATTACCATTCCGGTACCGTTCCTCCTCCTCCTCCCTCTCCTCCCTCCTCCTCCTCCTCCTCTTCTTCTTCTTCTTCTTCGAAAGAGAAACACTTGCTCGCTTATTGCTTGCAAAATGAATAACAATAACAGTAATGACGATGATAATAATATAAAAATAAAAAAAAAACAACGTTCGAGAACGAATCAACGATAATGCGGAGGGAACAAAGGTAATATGCGTTGTTGGAGATTGATTGAAAGAAAAAAAATAAATAAATAAATAAAAGTAAAGAGAAATGAGATGAGAGTTTTGGCTCGTTTTCTTTTTTTTTTTTTTTTTCGTCTTTTTAATGGTATAATAAAAGTTTCTTTTTCATTACTATTAATTTATCTTCGATTACGCTTATATATTTATATATATATATATATGTGTGTGTGTGTGTAAAAGAAATCATTCGTTTTAGTTAATTCGATGGAATGTAAATGAAATTTATATAGAGACAAGATGAAAGCATACAACACTTATCCCAGTTTCATCCTGATATTGAGAAGACGTGTTAGTCAATCGACTGGGCAACCTTTAACACTAAGAACTTAGTATGGTAACGGCACTCCAACTCTCTCTCTCTCTCTCTCTCTATCTTTCTCTCTATCTATCTATATATCCATCTATCTTTCTCTATGTTAGAGATTATTGCGCAAAAGAGTGGTTTTGAGGTGCGTTCGAGAGAAAGACTATACGGCATGAAGAAAGAAGCGAGGTCGTTGGCAGACGATGATAGTAATGACCAGACGAGAGGACGATTACGATACATCCAACGATGACGACGACGACGCCAAAGATGATGACGACGATGACGACAAAGCCAAAAACGCCAAAGACGACGACGACGATGACGATAATAATGACGACGAAGACCATAATAACTATGATACACCGTACTTTCCTATAACGTTGATCAGGACTAATGTGGAATAAAAGAAAATTCGTACGTAAATCGAGCTCGTGGGAGGCCAAACACGAAGTTCCGCATTCTCGGCCCATAGCCTCGGGCTTTCTTTAGCCTTCTTCGTGTCTTATTGAGAAACTCAAAGAAGAAGAAGAAGAAGAAGAAGAAGAAGACGAAGAAGAAGAAGAAGAAAAATAAGAGGAAGACATCGTCGTCTTTAACCTCTCCTTATCTTTCTCTATCTGCCTCTCATTTCATTCCCTGTCCACACTTGAAATCTTTTCGCGACCTCACTCGGATTCCTCTTTACTGAATTCAACACGACCGATTTGCCTTGACTCGCGTTTTCTCGAGTCACCTCACTGACCGAGATGCTAGAGATTTTATCTGGGAACGTTTGTATCGTGCCTCTCCTCGATATTTACGCGTGCATAAGCGCGCGAGCATGTATATATATATATATACATATATACATATACATATATACGTGTAACGAGTGTGTGTGTGTGTGTGTGTGTGTGTACCCAAAGAGTTTCTAATACCTCGAAGGAAAAGATTCGTTATACGATCTTTTCACCAAACCTTTTCCTTCGTCGTATCAAAGGCTTGACCTCGAATAATCGAATTCCTATTAAAACGTTTAAACCAATGACGCAGGGACGATTGATCGTATCGATTAATTTACAGACGACGATTGGGGCGCTGGTACGGAGGAAAGTCATTATTTTCCTGACATGGAGACCACCGGTACGAGCCTGACATTACCAAGGTTACCCAGAAGCCCCGAAAGACATCAAATTCAGCAACAACCGTCGAGAGGCTTGTCGCCTGGTTGCAATAGGAATCGTAGGGCACCGGAATCGAGACAAAGATCCCCGAGTCCTCAGTACCAGCCAAAAGTTAATCCCGGTGAAGTGACAAGCCCGAGGGAGAGGTTCCAGGACGCTAAAGAAATGTTCAGGGCCATGGAGAGGGAGGCCATAGCCAGACCGGTCCTATCAAGGCAAAGAGAGTCCGATGGTCATCATCACGTTCACAGGTGAAACTTCCTATGGGATTTAAAAAAAAAATAAAAAAATAAAAAAATAAACAACACATATATGTATGTATGCATGTATATATATATATATATATATATATATTTGTATTTTCCCGATTCGTTGTCGATAGTTGTCAGAGAAAAAAAAAAGTGAGAAATTTGAAAAGTGTAAACACACTAGGAGTGGTGAAAGGTCGCCGTTTCTCTTAGGATAAAACCAGATTCCCCATTGCAAAACCCGTCGACTTGGTCTTCTTGTTAAAGTCGACAGATACGTGTCGCGTCCAGTCAGTCATTTTCATTCTCACCGTATTCGGTTTGACTTAGTTTTCCCCCTCTATTATATTCTCCTTTGACATTTCTAAACATATCATATATATATATATATATATATATATATATATATACACACATACATACATATGTATTTATGTCATCATCCGATTTCTCTTATCCTACGTTTACACGAAACATCTGGTAATAACTTTAACGATTTTATCTTGACAGGGTCGAATCATCGAGACAAATACACGAGGATCGATCTATGCGTTCGCATCAAACTAACGTTAATAATAATTCGCCCGGGCACGAGCATCAACAAATCAGACGAACTCATACCGAGGTTGATCGAGAGAACGAACTTGCTTATAGGGCGAGACCAAGACCCAGAACTCATCATTATGGAATAGAACAACCAATTGAATCGGATACTACGACTAGGCCACGGCCGAGAAGCTTTTATGAAAATCCAGTTGTCGGGAGAGAGTTTCGCGATCAAAGGAATTCCATCGATCCACGAGATGTGAGAGAAAGAGAGAGAGAGAGAGAGAGAGAGAGAGAAAGAGAGATTCTTTATAATAATCGTTTTTCATTTCAATCCGATGAAACAAACACGATTCGTATAAAAATAATTATCGACGTTCGCGATGACGTTCCTATCGATCTTACGATCTGCGATACGATTAAAATTATTCTATCGTTTAAAAAAAAAAAAAAAAATAAATAAAATAATATTTTGGAATTAAAAAAGTAGAAGAAATTATTAAATAAGATTCTAAATTTTCATAAGTTTGTTAAAGAGAAAAAAGAAAAAATGGATAATTATGATCATCAAGTCATCATTTATGACGGAATTGAAATGAAAAGTAGTTCTAAATCTAGAATCATTGTTACCGTTAATTAAATTCTTTTACGAATATCCATATAATAACACCGTAAGGTTTCGATGTTAATTAATTTTTTTTTATATAATTTCAGTCACGAGACTTTCGGGATCGAGCATACGCACGAGAATTACGTGAAAAGGTTCGTGCAAGGGCTACGACTTATCAGGAATTATCGGAACACGAGAGATATCCTGGATTAGATCGTGAAAGTGCCAGACCACCTTTAGAAATCGTCCCGACACCCGGTAGATATCGTCACAGCTACGCAGAACCACCCAGACTTGGATTAGCTGCGTTACATCCTTACTGACAAAGTCGATTAACATCAATGATCGTTAATTAACGATGTCTTCTCTTTTTTTCATTCTTCTCTACTTTATCGATCGATCGATCGATCGATAAGCGATCGAGTCAGCACTCGTTGAAGATCTTTTTTTTTCGTTCGTTCGTTCGTTCGTTTGTTTGTTTGTTTGTTTGCGTTCGATCGTACCTTCTTCGTTAAAAAGATGAAAACACTTCGAATCCACAGCGATCTTTAAACAAACGTAAAACATTCGTTAATCGTCGTTTCATCGGATTCGTTCGAAATAACGAAGGATCCTAAATGACGCAGGATTTTGAATTATAGAAAAAAAAAGGAGGGATCGAATTAAAATTTTCTATTCATGACGATCAACCGTATTTATCCTCGTTGTAACAAACGAGAGAGGATGCTCTTTTCGTTAACGAGAGGAGAGATCATTGTTGATAATTAACGTGAACTATAGACGCGTATTATATTGTTATGCGCCAGATGCCAGACTAACGATAATAATAATAATAATAATAATAATAAATAATAATAATAAATAATAATAATAATAATAACAATAATAATAATAATAATAATAATAATAATAATAATAATAATAATAATAATAACAACAGCAAATTGTAATAACGACAATAACAGTAACAATAATAATTTTAATAACAAGTCAGTTTTTGCTTCCACACGATTTTCACTCCTATTTATTATTCCGATTACGAGGGTTTCGTAAAAAAATGTTTATTTATTCGATGAAGAAATCATTGGATAATTCTTCTCACGAAATACGAAGAGAGAGACACATAGAGAGAGAGAGAGAGAGAGAGAGGGGGGGAGAAAATTCGAGAGAATTTTAAAATTTGCGCGCAATAAAGTATTACTAAGTAGAAATCCAAAAACATTGCTCGAAATAAATATTTAATGTCGACTACTTTCTCTACGGAATTCTTTGTACTTTCGCGCGTTTTTCGATTCACGAGCCGAACGCATTTGCATTTTTAACGTTATCCACGTGTAATCGTGGGCGAGGTTTACGTCCTGAAAGAATATAAATAATTTATTTCAATTGTATAATAAATATATATATTCGGAACGACGAACGGTAATAAAATTTATAACGGCGAATAACAGAACGAATTCGCGTTCACTCGTTGAAAATAATTCGTTCGAGAAGTTGGGATTTTTATTTATTTATTTATTTTTTTTAAAGAAAAGTCTAATAAAAAAAAAAAAAAAAAAAGAAAGAAAGTTATAAAACAACGTATGAAATTAATTCGGGTAAATTAATTAATTCGACAGACTCGATTTCACTGAATTCTATGAAAACACCGGAGAGGTCCCTAAGGCCAACGATTAGATAATTAAATATGTCAAGAATTTTTCTAAAACTTTCTATTTATTAATTCTCATTTTTTTCCTCCTCTTTCTCTCTCTCTCTCTCTCTCTCTCTCTCTCTCTCTCTCTCTCTCTCTTATTATCATTATTATTTCAAACGAAAGAAGAAGAATGTTCGTGCAAAATTTCGAAACTTTTTTTTTTCCCCGAGAAGAACGATTTACATGCATGCCTCTTATGTTTTTTTTTTTTCTTTTTTTTTTTGTGGATTACGGGGTAACCGTGTACACCCGCTCGAATAGTAAATTACTTTCGCGGTTAGCAGAGCAGGAAGTGACCACTTTGCATTGTTTGATATACTCAGGTATACCGCGCGAATAGCAAACGAATAGAAAGTCATTCTTGGTGGTGTGGCCGAACGTAAAACGATCTCGATTCACCACCGTTTTCTTTTTCTCTCTTTTTGCCTTTTTTCTTTTTTTTTTTCCACCGGGACATTCCAACGATCAATCAAGTATCACATACGAACACAACTATCTACCACATCGATACGTCCGTAATAATTTTACGTCTTGCATGACGATAACTATCATATGACATTTTTGATATTATTTACGGTAATTATTTTTTATGATTCGTATATATATATAAAAATTTATATTCTATCGAAATAATTTGACTTTCGCTATTATTTTCGAAAAGAAAAAGGAGCGAACGATTTCGAAAGGATTAATCGATTCGATTAATAATATCGGGCGGATGAAAAAGTTATCAATTACGATAACGCAAAATGATGCAAAAGTGCAACGATGCGAAGCGTCTCTTTAAACTTAAACGCAGCGTCCTCGGAAAAAGACTTTTTGACCCTTCCCCCCCCCCCCAGCCCACCCATCCACCCGACCCCCACCCAACCTCCCCGTTGAGGAGGATTTACGTTACGAGATATTCCTTCCTTCATCGCGTAACACGAGGTAATGCAAAAAAAGGGACGGGTGGTGTGAGGTGGGGGTGGGGGGTGGTGGTAGTGGGTAATATTTCGAGGTGCAGTTGCATTTCGTAAAAATCAGAAGACCGAAACCGACACGATCGAATCGTCGTCGTTCTCTCTCTCTCTCTCTCTCTCTCTCTCTCTCTCTCTCTCTCTCTTGTCGTTTTTCCTCTTGACGAGGTTTGCAATCGCTTGGAACGTTACACACACACACACACACACACACACACACACACACACGTGGATGGAGGAACGTCTGCATACCGGGTGACCGTTACGGTGACGTATGAAAACGGTACCGAGAACCACTATAGAATTCCTCGGTTAGCAACGAGTATGTAACGTAATGTAATGTAATTCGCACGGTGTGTAAGAGGCACGCTCTTAATGAAATTCAACAATTCGATTACCGTTCTAATTGCATTCTCTCTTTCTCTCTCTCTCTCTCTTTTGACAAACGGATTGGTAGATGACTTTATCTATCCGCCGGTTAGATACACAAACAAAAAAAGAACTCTTAAGTTATTCGAGTTCGGTCGATAAATCGATCGTACGACAAAATTTTTTAATCGATGATTCGAACTTTCTATATATAAAAAAAAAAAAAAAAAAAAAAAAAAAACAGGAAAAAAAGAAAAATACACTTAGGCCACTTATCCTCTTGATACAAATACCTTAGAGATAATATTTTTTTATTGTTTTTTTTTTTTTTTTTTTTAAATAGACCATCCATTAGCTTTCTAAATTAAAATATAGACCGTATAATCTTCTCGATAAATAAATACTATCTCCGAGTGTTTCACTCGTATCAAACTCGTGGTATGGGGGCTCCGACAAAGGATCACTTCGCGTTTTTTCTTTTCTTTTTTTTTTTTTCTTTTTCTTCTTTTACACACGATGCGCGAGGATCAGGTACACTTAAAGATTAAATACCACCGATAAATTAGGCGAATCTCGTTCAATAGCAATCATCCACCACGACGTCTAATAGGGAAATATAATTCGACCGTGATAAGGGGATTAACATTGAAAACGTACGTACGTCGTTAATGATTGCACGAAAGAAATTATTAATTTATCGGGGTTATACGTAGAACAATACAAATTAATGCGACTTCCGTCGATTTCTTACGTCGTCGAATTACAATCGTGAAACCGTAAGAGCATGGAAAGAGAAAAGAGAAAAGAGAAAAGAGAAGAGAGAAAAAAAAAGAAAAGAAAAAATAACTCGAGAGAAGATCCATCGTTCTTTCTGATCACGATCGATCGATAAGATATAATCGTTGTTATTTCCCATGACCGAGTGTGGCTCTATAAAACGCGTGAAATTGTACGTAATAAAAAGTTTCGAGCACGATACGTATCGTAGGAAAGTTAAAACAATAAAACGTAGCCATACACACTCCATCGATTTACGAATTTTCGAACGATTCACGAAAGTTTCGAAAATCTCGAAAAAAAAAGAAAACCAAAAGAACACACAACGAAAAGGAAAAGAACGATCGTTAAGAATCTCCGCGAGTTATCTTCGCGTTCGTTTACGATAAAAGAGAAAAAGAAAGGGACACACAAAAAAAAATAAAAACAAGCTTTCTTTTCAACGAGCAAGCAAAGAAACGGCCTCGAATAATTACGGCAAGTTTGCAATGCTTATCAGAAGTCCTCGTAACATGCTCCAGTTCTCTTGGTCGACCTTGAATGCGTCCAACGCATGCTATACAACTTTATACCTAAAAATAAATACTGTTAGAAATCTGATTTCTCTCTCTCTCTCTCTCTCTCTCTCTCTCTCTCTCTCTCTCTTTTTGTAAATATATGTATATATATATATATATATATATATATATATATATATATATAAATATATATATACACACGCGCACATACGTAATTAAAATATCGTTTTTGTCTATTAAAAAAATATATATATATATATTTTTTTTTTAAAGTCATATTAACGATCGAGAGTTAAAACCCGATCGGTGGCCAATGCTCGCTGGTTGCCATGAATAGTCACGACTAGTTACTACGAGTTCTGACCTCGTGACTATCTAAAGGCAGAAACTACGTGACGGAAAAGCGGATACTACACTCGCTACGTGTCGGAAGTGAACTGCCATGCTCTCAATATGTGTACGGGAAAGAATTTTTCTAACTTTTTCTTACTCCCCCTTTCTCCTCTCTCTCTCTCTCTCTCTCTCTCTCTCTCATTTCTTCTCCACGGAATTTAAATTACGAGCGTGTGCGCGTACACAACTGTTCTTTCAAATGTAAACATATTAAACAGAATGAATCACGCCTCTATCCGTCCGAATTTTTATTCAAAATCGAACAACTCTTTTTTGGCAAACTCGAAAATTAATAGATAAATAATAAGTAAATAAATATTTTATAATAAAGAAAAAAAAATGAATAAATAATTATTTCATTCATAAGTGAATAAATATTCTTACGATTACGAACGTAAGTTCGTCGATGTTATTTTATTTTTCTTTTTGTTTTTTATTTATTTATTTATTTTTTTTTTTTTTATTTAAGATTCTTCCATTCTCCGCGTTTTACAACATGAAACAAAGAGATTGTTACGGTGGACAAAATTGTTATTTTATAAACGGCATGTATTTCTTTTTTCTTTTTTTCTTTCTTTCTTTCTTTTTTTGTTTTTTTTTTTTTTGTCTATAAATGTAAGCAACAACGCACCTGTTACAGGGAGAATAATCGTAGAAGCATTTAGCTTGACCGCGTTAGTAAAAGTGAACGAGACGCGCATTTGCCAGCAAAGCGAATACCAGAGATCATTGCTTCGCCTTGCGTTTGTGTCTCCCGTTATTCTACGAGCTGGAAATTTCAATGCTTGCTTGCTTGCTTGCTTGCTTGCCTGCTTGCTTGCTTGCATGCATCATAGGACAATGCACCTATTATGATTCTCTTATATATGCTCGATGATCATTACGATATACTACGAAACGTTACTATTATATTATCAAACAATCGGAATAATTTCTATTCGGGTTACTTAGTATAAATATTTATTATTATAATTATTTCATATATATATATATATATATATATATATATATATATATATGTTTATAAAAGTGATCGATTAATATTGACAATTGTCAATTATATATTTCTACAATTAATTTCAAATTGAAATAATTATTTGTATGTTTAATATTGCATATGTTATTTAATATAGATATTTAATACTTTTAAATATATATGTATATATATGTGTGTGTGTATGTGTGTGTATGTGTTAATAAATAGGAGAATTTAATGACATTAAAATCACTTTCTCTCTTACGAATAATGAAAAATCGCAAAAATCATTTTGACGGGGGGTCAACGAAGGTTGATAATTATAAGAAAAAGTTTGTATTTAAAATGTCAAGACGCCTCCTTAAGTACACTGCTTTAAGTCTCGACGTCGAGGACCTCGCCTCTCTTATTTACATAAAACTTTCGAATCACCACGGAAAGCATTCTTAGAAAGCTACCAATGCTTTTTCTCTTCTCGCACCTTCAACAATCACAGCTTGGTCTATGCAATTTTTCTTCTTCTTCTTCTTTTTTCTTTCTTTCTTTCTTTTTTTTTTTTTTTCCTTCAAATTCTTCAACCCGAGACTCTACCCAAGATTCCAATACCTGGATTGAAAATTATCGATGATTCTTGGAACGTGGACAAAGAGCAAGGTCACGTGTAAAGAGAGGACGGCACTTAACAGATTCTTAACTAAATTTCAAGAAACTTTTCAAGGAAGAGGAGTAGAGTATTGACCGTCAAACAAATCGCACATTCGCAACGAGTACATACACGAAGTAGTAAACTCGCGAAAGGTATTACAAACGTTTTGAAATAACAATTCGTTCGCGCGCGGCAGAAAATATTCAAAAAAAAAAAAAAGAAAGAAAAAAAAAGAAAAAATAAAAATATACATATATACACGTATATATATATATATATTTTTTTTAAAGGTAAGTTTAACTTTAATCGATCGAAGTTCACAGGAAACGCGCCAAGAACGATCTAATATCATGCGAAAAGAAAAAAAGAAATACCGATTTCACAGTGAAAGAAGGAGAAAAAAAGAAAAAGAAGAGGAGGAGGAGGAGGAGGAGGAGGAGGAGGAGGAAATAAGTAAGTAGGTACTTAGAGTGGTGGTGACGTGGCAGGATGGGAACGTTCTCTTGAAATTCCCAACTAAAAGTTTCCACAATTTAATCTTTATCGCGGTCGCGTGACTCGTACGTACGTGCATACATATATATATATATATATATATATATATATATATATATATACACGCATACTTACATACGTACATACATACGAGATAGTCTAGTGAATTCCTGCGAACATTTTACAAGATCGTCTGGAATACCTTAAGAACGGTACTACTTGTACTGCGCCGGAAGTCTAAAGGGGATAATTTCGTGTCGTCCGCTGTATAGAGGAGACTTTATTACCTAATATCACAATTTCCACTTTAAGACCGGTTTTCCTTATGATACCTCTTACTATAAATAAAATAATCTGTGTGAATCCTTTATTCCAAAGATTTCTTTAAGATATTCTTTTTTTTTTTACCTCCCTCTAAATCAATTAATATTT
>OU427007.1:3302018-3307018 GCA_911387935.1 Dolichovespula saxonica
ATATGTAACGCGTATAAACATATGTGTGTGTATGTATGTGTGTATGCATATGCTGGGTTAAGTTGCGCAACGAGAATATTCGTGATTTCGCCTTCGCAGTCACTGTGCAAAGGAGAACGAACCGGAGGGAGTTTCCGTCGTAGACGACCTGACCTCAAGACCTCGAATTGGCTCCTGTCGATTCTCAAAGAGAGAATCCACCTCCTCTTCCTTCGCTAGTTCTTTCCTCGTCGGTCAACGGCCAAGTTCCTTCACCTCTGACTCAATAACATCATTATTATTATTTTCATTTTTATATTTTCACCGGTGGCCAATCAATATCATTAATTATTCATCACTGTTATATCATTACGACCAATGTCTCTCTCTCTCTCTCTCTCTCTCTCTCTCTCTCTCTCTCTCGCGCGCGCGTGCGTGCGCAGTGTGTCTTTGAAATTAGATATAAAGCGTAAAGTGTATTGTAACGGATAGAGAGAGAGAGAGAGAGAAAAAAAAAGAAAAGAAAGAAAGAGATCGTCGTAGTCTTCGGTATAATCCTTTTATATTCACTGCTTATATATATATATATATATATATATACATATATATATATATATATATAAATATACCAAGGCGGTGATCGCTGACCTATAAAGGGCAGGTCAACGAAGCGTGGCAGGTCAACTCGACGACGAACCAGTTATGTACATCGTCTACGTTTCGTATCAAACCGTCTAACCACACTTTAAATCCCTCGCGTTTCACCATCACACGAAGATGACGATTCCTTACCTCGATTCTCTTTCGTAGAGGTACCCAAGTAATATATATATATATATATTTACCTAAACTCGTTTCCGAGAGTTTCTATATTAGCTCTACGTTCCTAATCGAATTAGAAAAGTCATTTCGATCGTATTCAACGAGCTATTCGTAGTACATACATCCTCTGATAATTAAATAATAATCCCGTATGATCGATCGAGTGATATCGTTCGTCGTCGTTCCAACGATCGCCGTGGTAAAAGGTAAAAAGTAGGGATTAAAAAAAAAAAAAAAAAAAAGAAAAAGAAAAAGAAAACAGAGAGAGAAAGAAAAGGAAATAAAGAGAAAAGAGAGACGTAGAATTAACGTTCCAACGTGAAACAAGGCGAAAGATCGTCCGTTTCCTTCGACACGATTCTTTGGAGCACCCCGAAGAACACAGCGTGCCCGGGGGTCTCGACTCTCTCGTTCGAGCGAGGTAGATAGGTAGGTAGGTAGGTAGGTAGGTAGGTAGATAGGTAGGTAGGTAGCTAGGTAGTAATAGTAATAGTAGTAGTAGTAGGTAGTATTAATGGTAGTCAGTTATAGTAGTAGTGGTAGAGGCGACACACGAAGGTAGTAGGCAGGGAGTGCCCCTTGGACGAATCATGGAGCAAAAAGGACAGAGACTATGGAGGAGGAGGAGGAGGAGGAAGAAGAAGAAGAAGAAGGAGGAGGAGAAGGAGGAGAAGGAAGAAAAGAAGAAAGAAAGAGAGAGAGAGGAAGAGAGGGGTCTCTGTGTTAAAGTAGGAGTGGGGTACGATCAGCGAAGTCTCACGCTTCACGAGCCGTTCTCAGTCTGTTCTCGAGTATACCGGTAGAAGCTAGGAGTCCTCTTTCTCGTTCCTTTCAAACTCTACAGTAGAACGCGCGTGCGCGTACAAATTCATACATATCCTCTCCATTTCTCGTATCTATCTCTCTCTCTCTCTCTCTCTCTCTCTCTCTCCTTCTCTTTTGACGTTTGTGTGCTCGCGTGTACGTGCGTACGTGTGTATGTGTATACCGTGAGAGTGAGATTAAAAAGTATCGGGAAAACGTTGAAACAGGTGCATACATACATATACATATATATACCTAGCATGTAGTATATATAATATATATACCTGAAGCTAGGTATATATATATATATATATATATATATATATATACTTGGGCGATGAAAATTTGATTAAAAAAAAAAAAAGAAGAAAAAAAGGGGGGGTTATAAAATCGTGTTCGGCAGGTCGGCGCCATTTTTTCTTTTCACGGAGGGGAAGGGGTCTCCCCAATGTGGCCCACCAAGTGGAATTACGTCGACGTGTTGTACCTGCTACCGGCCGCGCCTTTGGATTCCTCAAAGTCCACCGTAGTATAGCACTGGCGGCTCTCGAATTCCTATTGAAGAAGTATCGGTCTGTATAATCTTCTCAACCTCGTCCTCGTCATCGTCATCATCGTCGTCGTCGTCGTTGTTGTTCAAGTGGATGTTCGCGCGTGTGTGTTCGCGCGTGCGAGCGCGCCCGTATGTACGTTTATGCGAACAATCCAGTAGTGCGTTGCTCGAAGAGCAGCAGACTCCTTGATACGTGCCGCGAGTTCGCGATCACGAGGCTACACGTGCAGAAAGAAAGAGAGAGAGAGAGAGATTCTCTTTGGAGGAGACTACGCCACTGTGGAACGCCGCATACCGAGGAAGAGAGAGAGAGAGAGGAAGACACACACACACACACACACACAGAGAGAGAGAGAGAGAGAGAGAGAGGGAACTGTAGAGGGTAGGAGGTGGGTAGGGGGATAGAAAAGGTGCGAGCAAGTCGAAGGTAGGAACGTCGTATGAGATCGACGAGGACGGACGAGAGGTTAAGAACGTGTAAAAGAGAGAGAGAGAGAGAGAGAGAGAGAGAGCCTACAGAGGTAGGCAAGATTCAGAATAGAGTGGGGACCAGTAAGAAGGCGGCCATAATGGCCTGACGCCGATCTCAGCGAACAGCGGCTACAGCTGCTGCGAAATATCCAAGCGACTCTCTCTCCCTCTGCTTGTACCGTGAGTCCCGTCGGAGCACGCCTCTTATTTTGCAACTATCTGAATCCATCGTTGTCGTAGTAGTTGTCGTCGTTGTCTTTGGAAAGTGTCTGCGTAATCGTGAGTGTAGTGCAACTCGGCACTCGGTATACCTACGATCTCTCTCTCTCTCTCTCTCTCTCTATCTATCTATCTCTTTCCGTGTTAAGTGTCCGGTTAATTTTGTTGTGTATCATTAAGAGATAAAGAGAGGTACCTTTTCTTTAAGATCCTTTTTTTTTTTTTTTTTTTTTTTTTTTTTTTAAGTAATTCGAGAAGAAAATGGCAGAGTGATCGAGCGTTACGTTTAAATCCGTAGGGATTAGAGGATAATACGATCGAGTATAGTTTCGGGTCGTTATTAAATTATTATAAAAATATTAAAAGAATGCGGGGTGCGAATCAAGAAACAGCAACGCCTTACTGCCGGTGCAGAGTATTGTACCTCGGTAGTTCGGTACCACATGCCAGTAAGGAGGGTTTGTTGGGGGTTCAGGAACCATTGAGAGAATTGTATCCGGAACAAGGGGCGTTGGGTGCTCGTGGTATCGACTCCTGGTTGAGCGTATGGAGCAACGGTTTGCTGTTGGAGAACGTCGACGAACATCGCAAGAAGGTCACCAGGTTCTTTCCTATCGAGGCTTTACATTATTGTGCCGCGGTGAGACACGTGAAGGGTGGTAACGGGGATTCCTCGACTACGAGATTCCTGCCACTCGACTCGCCTTTCGCCAGGACGCCGAGCGCCAATCATCCGCCTTTATTCGCGGCCGTCCTGAGAAGAACGACCGGTATCAAGGTCCTCGAATGTCATGCGTTCATTTGCAAGCGCGATATGGCGGCCAACGCCCTAGTGAGATGTTGTTTCCATGCCTATGCCGACAGCAGTTACGCGAAGGGATTAGAACCGTCAACGGGAACGACGAACGGCGTGACAACCGGGAATCCCTCTAACAACAGTCTTTATCATACATTGGGTGGATCGAGTACGACCCTTGACAATCCTCAAGGGAATCGTTTGGATGCCACGTCGACGGACGATCTTAGTCTGTACAACGGTGACGAGAATCACAAGGTTTGGGCTAGGGGTCGTGACGAGATCGACGGGGTATATCAAGAGCAAGGAACTTTGAGAAGCACTAAAGGTTCCAGGCCACGGCAATTGGTCGCGCCACCACCTCCACCACCACCGCCACCTCCTCCACCATCTCAACCATTAATGGTCGAGGAATCTACTTCTTCCGCTACAAGAAGAAAGACCAATAAAAAATTGAAGAAGCTGAAGACCCGAGCGTTGCACGAAGACGCGATACAGCAGCAACAACACCAACAACAGCAACAGCAGCAACTGCATCATCAGGTACATCAGGGGATGTATACGAACGGTCATGGTCATCATACTCTCGGTCATCCAATCAGACAACAGCATTATCATCCCCATCCATTGCCACCCAGCAGCCGATCGGTTGCTGGAACTTTAGCCAGACCGGCACCTGTCCTACTTGTACCGGCTGCTACATTGCCCAGGAAAGGTCATCAACATCATCCCAGAGGACTTAGGCCGATCCCAGCGGCTGCGCCGATTGTTCCAGTTTACGCGCCACTCCCGGTGGTTCCACCACCTGTCGCGGCCGCCATTTATCCGAGCGGAACGTACGGGACAGCCGGTAACAGAGGTAAAAGGCATTCAGAAACGGAGGGCTCTAGTTTAGGTGCTTCCAGAAGATTGGCGGCCTCCCATGCCGATTTAACCTCGACCGAGCTTGGAAAGTCCGGGGATAGTCCGGAAAACGAGTCACGATTTGGTACTGGGATCTACCGGCGGAAAGGTCACTTGAACGAACGGGCCTTTTCTTACAGCATTCGCGCGGAACATCGTAGCAGGAGTCACGGTAGTTTAGCTTCTTTGGGTTTCAGTGCGCAGAACGGTAACGCATTGCCTAAAGAGGAGAAGAAGGATCGAGAGATAGCGCAACTGGTCGCGGGATTAAATCTGGATGAGACTCCTAACGATCGGGTTCAACCCGTACCAACTTCTAGAGCCGGACCGTATTCTCTTCATCATCATCATCATCATCATCATCAGCAGCAGCAGCAGCAACAGCAACAGCAACAGCAGCTGCAGCAGCATCAACAGTCGCAACAACAACAACAACAACAACTACATCAACAG
>OU427007.1:3312018-3344518 GCA_911387935.1 Dolichovespula saxonica
GAGGGTATCGATAACTCCCGTTTTATGCCTTTCCCATACCAACGTACTACCTGCACGTGTTGCCATGCGTATAATGGATGAGTATAAATTGTGCCGAGCCGATGATTATAGTTCACCATCGTGACCTTAACATCGAAATTGTAATCAAAACGTTACGTTAATGCAGCGAACAGAGAGCAGCGGTGCTCAGCCATCGAAATACTTCTGAATTACAGTTATATATATTACCTACATAATTTACAGTTATATATATATAAACTCAATTACAAAAGAATCAGGTCATAAGTGAAATTAGTTTAACCATAAGTATCGACTTTGTTTCAATCGATCCTAATGGTTAGCCATTATCATTTCTATATATATATATATATATATATATATATATATATAAAATCGCACGTTTTATAATTGGATAATACGCGTTGTCATTTAATCAATAAGCTCTTACAGAAATATACCAGTCTACTTTTCAATGTAATAAACTTTTACCGAGTTAACTTTCATATTTTTCAAGAGCAACGATCTAAAATTAGGAAAAAAGAAAAACCACGATTAAGTTGTATTATATATACGTATATATACATACGTATATATATATATAGGTATACATTTATAAATATATATATAAAGAAAAAAAGTAATTTTATTTACTAGGAGATTACCTACAAAAACGTTACAAACGTCTTAAATCTCTCTCAGGCGTCTTCGTAGACGTCGTTCCAACTGAAAAGGATTATTATTGATGTCCCCTCCCGTTGTTTGTAAACGCCAAACAAATCTTTATCTTTTGTATTCATTCCTTTGTATGAATTCGCTTCGTCCTTTCCCCGAAGTGACAATCGCTCGATCAGGCGTTCCTTTTCGAAGGAAGCAGACTGTGTAATTGCATCACGCATCGTCATGAACGGTAAGAGAGAGAGAGAAAGAGAGAGAGAGAGAGAGAGAGAGGAGCTTTCTTCCTCGAGAGACCTGGAAGTGAAGATATACGTAGGGACGATATATATAGTCGTTAAAACTTGATGATCTAAGAGAAATAACAAAGAGTGATGATAGGATATGCTACTGGCTCTAAAAAAAAAAAAAAAAGACAGAATTAAATACGGTCGTTGTCCTCATTTATAGAGACATCATCATTCGTGATAAATGAAAGAAAGTTTACGTAACAAACAAACAAACGAACGAACGAACGAACAAATAAATAAATAAATAAATCTACCGTGACAAATTGCAGTACAACGACGACGAATACGAATGAGGGTGCTATTAGTATATAACATGTAAAACAACGTGTAAATAACATATTACCTATGCAATAATGTACCGCAATGCAATGGTTGCATTTTAGAAAATGTCGAACCACACCGGACTATGCCGAATGTTTTTTTCTTTTTTCTTTTTATTTTGAGAAAAGAAAAGAAAAAGGAAAAAGAACTAAAACGCTCTACTGTCCGGGTCTAAAATACTCGCTGTATTTTCGAACCTGGTAGTATTCTTTCGGTATAGTTTTTACGAATTAACGGTTTCTACGAGAGATGCAAATGGGATGATAAGTGGTACCTTGTTAAACCTGATATGCTTTTTCTTCTACGACAAAATTTACGGACTGGTAAATGTCAAAGCTTACAAACTCGGTGATTTGTTGAACTAAAAGAGAAAGAAAGAGAGAGAGAGAGAGAGAGGGGGGGGAACAAAAAAAAGAAAACGAAAGAAAGCTTTCGCGAGTTTTACGATTATACGTTACAACTATTAATTTCATTTTTACGACTTATTCGACTGTCGTACATCAAAAACGAATGAAATTCAGCGAGAAGAGGCGTAACGAGAGGAGGCGAGAGAACAATTTTATAAAAGAGTCAAAGCGCCATTTTTCTTTTTTTTTTTGTTTTTTTTTTTTCGTCGTTATATAAGAACTTTCATTCGCGTGTCTTTGCCCAGTGCAATTATGACATTTAGGATGGTTAAGAAGGAAGGCAAGGAAGGATCGTTACAAGGATGGCGAATATCTCTCTCTCTCTCTCTCTCTCTCTCTCTCTCTCTTATTCTCCGACGTAAATCTCATCCGAGTACGCGCGTCATTGGTGACGACCATTGAAAGGTAAGCGTACACTTCCTCGTTCGAACACACGGTACCAACAAGCAACCATCTGTCGCCTCCTCGAATATTATTCCATTCCATTCCACTGCCCCTTACCCCCCTCCCCGCATCTCCAATCCCCTTATGAAAATAACTGCTCAAACGAAGCATCCCGACGCGAGGTTCGCATAAATCCGACTGGTATAATAACGATAGAAAAACAACTTGCGGTAAAATTCAATACGTTTCGAGCTCAACGAGTCCAACGACTGTTCGTATCGACGATGATTCATTATCTTCCTGACCCTCTACCACCCCTCCTCACCCCTACCTTTCGATTATTCTCCCTCGAAACTTACTATAGTAAGAATCAATCCGATCGTATCGTCGTCGTCGTCGTCGTCGTCGTAGTCATCTCGGATTATAAATCCGTCGCTATTTCGCGTGAAGCGATTGTATTAAAGAAAAAAAAAAAAAAGAAAGAAAGAAATGGAACCATTTCCCATGGTCAATCCCAAAAGTCTAATTGAAATAACCTATGGAGTTTGTAAGGTCGAATGAGAATCGCTGAGAGATCACGAGGAGAGGGTTAAATTCATCGGTCGAACGTTCGGGGAAAAGAGGAGATGAATCTCGTTCGAAGTTCATCCTCTTTAAGTGTATGCTTAAAAGAAAGAGAAGAGAGAAGAAAGAAGGAGGAGGAGAAGGAGAAGAAGAAGAGAAAAAGAAAAAGAAAAAGAAAAGAAAAGAAAAGAAAAGGATAGCTCTCTCGCATGGTTGGAATAACAGTACTCTCACGTTGGTGCGGCCGATGAACGCCATAGCGGAGCGATACCGTTACTGGTTACGGCGCCTCGCATTGACCAAAGCGTCCTCTGAGAGAAGGTCCAGACTGAGATGGCCCGGACCATCTTTCACCTCCTCCATCACCTCCTCCATCTCCTCCTCCTACAATTCCTCTTCCTCTTGTACCTCCTCTTTCTTTTACCTTTCCTTTTCTTTATGCGTTCATGCCTTCTCCTTACTTAATTCTTCTCGTACCTCTTCAAAAAAGATCAGATGGACTCGTTTCCTTGATAATACCTTTCCTTCTTTTATATACACACAATATATATGCTACACACACACACACACACACACACACATATATATATATATCACCTTCCTTTAGAATTCTTTGTAATCGGCCATCTTATCGGTTAAACATGTTTTTTTTTTTTTTTTTTAATCAAAACCCATCCACTTTATCTTATTCAATCATCAGATTGAAATTCACTGCGTCAAATTATTTATAACAATTAATCTAATAATTCGTCCGATATCTAATGCCCTTCCATATACTTCGATCGTACCGAAATAATCAAAGATGAGTGAGTCCTGTTCAAATCTCAACCGAGTTCTTCTTAAAGCTGAAAGGTCGTCGGTTAAAATTTTCCGTACGCTTCAAAAACGTACTAAAAAAAAAAAAAAAAAAAAAAAAAAAGAAAAAGAAAAAAGTATCCCTCCGTTTTTTATCCCTCGAATGAGTTTAATTTTCCTTTTTCTTCTTTGTTTTCGATACTCATATCAGCCTCTAGAGGCATATCCTCGTTTATGACGATTATGATAAATTGTTTGTCAATCATTTTCTTTCTCTTTTTTTTTTCTCCTTTTTACATTTACATACGATACCGATACCCCGATAGTAATGAAATAGTATACTTTGTCTCTTATCTAAGCTTTTACCTTGATACTATTTAGTTATATAATATTTAGTATTGAGGGTACCAGTCCCTGATATAGCGAATAAAATACTTTTTCTTCTATCTCTCTCTCTCTCTCTCTCTCTCACACACACTCTGTCTCTCTCTCCCTGTTCGTTGATCCTTCTCCTTCTCTTCGTTTCAGCATGGAGGCGCCTCGACTCACTGGCTGGAGAACCGGAGTCTCTCCTGCGGAACATCCCCGGCAGTTTCTCGTCGACGGCCATCCGGATCGACTCGCGATCAAGGTTGATGCTCGAAGGAGAACGAACATTTTTATACAACGCGGAAGCAAACCTCCCCTTCCCACCCACCCTCCCTCCTTCCGCCGCGGTCGTGGACCTTCTCGTTGAACGACAAAAAAAGAGAGAAAAAAGAAAGAAAAAAAAAAAAAAAACTAAAAACAAAAAATGAACGAACTGCTGACGTTAACGTTTCGTTCGTAGTAATCCTCGTGCGTTGTAACCTGAAAAAAGGAGTTCAGTGTGCCAGTGCGAATTCCGAATGACGTTACAAAATTTACGGATACGTTTGAGATCTATCGATCGTCTTACAATACAAACGATTTCAACGCTGATAATATGTACAACCACGGCAAGGATTTGACGAAGGTTCGTCGTCAGACATTATTTTTTTCCACCCTTCGTGATTCGATAAATATTATTGTTATCGCGTTGCATATACTTCACGAGCGATCGTTCGATATAATTTAATCGACTTTTGGTAACGTTATCGGCGTAAACGATTAGAATCGGATAAACGGTAGAAAGGATAGAATAAAAAAAAAAAAAAATAATAATTCCAGGTTAGATTTTGATACGTTATTTCACGCGATGCTTAACGAAACGAATTATTTAACAAAAAAAAAAAAAAGAAAATAGAAAGAAATAGAAAGAAAGAAAAACATTATCGTGGATTGATATCGTGTAAAAAGAAAAAATTAATCGTTAAAAATTAAATGAAAACGAAGTATGTTACGTTACTTTGAAAAAGATAAAAAGAAAGAAATCATGTATATATACGTATACATACATACACATATATATATATATATAAAATTAAATAAATTTGTGAAGCGGATGATCGTTCAAATCGATCGCTATTAAGCGTGCTAAACGAGCCGTGAACTTGGTAATTGCAGATCGAACGATGCTCGCAATAGATCTAGCAGCACGATCGTTGATGTCATAATCGTTGTAACATCAATACGACGACTTTTGAAAATGCGACGAAAGGGGCGGGGGCCGGTGGGTGGTTTGCATCGAAAATTTCATTTCTTTTTTCTTTCTTTCTTTTTTTTTTTTTTATCTCGAAATCACAAAAACTGGTCCAAGTTTTCTGGGTTAAAAGGTGAGACTACGTTGTCTCATCGCGTGTCACACGCCAGGTAAACGCTGCTTGAAAAAATTTTCCTCATTTAACAGGCCGTTAAACAAAAATTCTTTCTTCATCTTTTATATATATATATATATATATATATATATATATATATATATATATATATACACATAAAACACGGACAAGGAGAAATTAATTATAAAATATTTCCTAATTAATTTGTAAATATTCTGTTAATACGATCGAATGCCAAACGGTATGATCATCATCAATATTAATAGTTTATTAATATTGATAATACGTCGTCGATAATACGTTTCCTTCGGTACGATAAAATTCTCTTCTATCGTGACGTTCACGGAATTAAAAACTCGGTCAGACAGGCGTGTATTCATTATCCTCGAAAAGGAGAAAAAGGAGATGAAGAAGAAGAAGAAGAAGATAAAAAGAGAAGAAAAGAAAAGGAAAGAAAAGGAAAGAAAAGAAAAAAGGAAAACGAACACGAGGTTTTCTTTTTTTATATATATATATATATATATATATATATATATATATATATATATATATATATATATATTAATAACGTGAAGATGAGCAACGAGGATTCTATCATCGCGTTCCGTTGTAAAAATTAAGAGAAACAAGATGCTAAGTACGGGCAATTAACTTATAATATATAACTCGGCACGAGGGAGGGATGGAGGTAGGGGAGGTAGGGGAGGGGGTTCGGGCTATCTATCCTGCTTTTCTCTAGATTCTCTTAGCGTTGTTGTTACTCGGATTGATAATCGTGTTCTACGATCGTACGAACGATTTTCTCTCGTCTCCGTAACATGTCCAATACATGATTCCAATTATCCTCGTAACCGTTCCATTTTTCGATAATAGCTTCCGTCACGTAGGATACGAACTTCTTACTTGGCAAGTAGAAAACATACGGAAAAGCGTGTGCCATTTTTTTTTTTTTTTTCTTTTAACACTCCTACATAGCAACATTAATTTCTACGTTTTGTAAAGATTACATACACATGTAACGTGTTATATGCATGTTATGCACGTAAAACGTAGCTACAGAGTTTAAAGAAGACTAATAAGAGATAAGGATGGAGACAGTTATTCGACAGATGTTGATCTCTCTCTTTCTCTCTCTCTCTCTCTCTCTTTCTTTCTCTTTCTCATCAAAAAGCAGCTAGTTCAGAGAATTTTCGACTCGATACGTAACTGTAAATCTTCCTTTTCGAGAGTCGTACAAAGCATTCCCCGATCAGGCAAAATCCTACAAATTGAATTTCATTTCTCTCTTCTTTTTCCTTTTTCTTTCTTTCTTCTTTATTTTTAGAGAGAACAAGGGAAAAAAAAATGAGCACACGAGAGACGAAGATTTGATGTTAGTTGAAAAAATTTTTCCGGTACCGATCGAAAGAGAATGATATTAAAATTGTAAAGAGTTCGCGTTAACCCTTTTAATCAGATCACCGTTTATCCTACTGCCTGGCCAATTATTAGATTCAATAATTATCATATTAGAAAAATAATTCCTAACGCGATCTGGTATGTGCGTTATGACTGAGCTAAGTGTTTCTCGGTTGTAACACAAAGCTTTAGTAGCTTTCCCTCGAAATCATGAAACATATATAGCACACACACACACGCGCGCGTGCATGCGCACGCACACTCAAACACACACAGTCACACACACACACATAGAGAGGCCCGATCTCGCTCTCGGTACTTTTACTCGTAGAGACCGTTAAACCTAGCCTCATACCCTTCACACAACTCTCGTATAAGTCGCTGAACGAACTACTTATCAAAATTCCTCATCTCGTTTTGTGCCATACATTCGGCTCTAATTATCTTCGTAGCATATATAGCCAAGCGCATAAATTTAACGCCTTCTTTACGATTCCCCACGGAACCTAACACGAACTAGAAAGAGATATGGATGATTATCGGATGTATCTTCAACCGGCAAACGTTTCTTTAAATTCGTCGTAAGGATGCGATAACACTTATCACGATTTTATTGAAATAATCATCGTCGTTTATTTATCTTTTACCATCTCTTACTCATTTTTAGAAACTGTACGGGACACGCATCGGTACGAAGCTAAGGATCTTCTTCGGATGAAACTCGCACCGGATATTGATTGCTATCGATGATAAGTCAACAAAGTCGGAAGGAAATATGTCTGTCGCTGGATTGTCCTGTTACGGGGATGGATTCCGATTGGCCGGACCACCATCGGAATGTTCGCTTCGAAGCAAGGCCAGAATCGATGCACTATTCGAGGACTGCAGGTAAAATAAATCTGACGCGTGAATTCACCCTGATCGTGTTTGTTATCGTTCTCTTGAAAAGAAAAAATTAAAAATTAAAAAATAAAAGAAATTTGTAATACCCCATCGATCGATCGATAGAATCGTAACGAGTGGTTGGGAGTGACTATAAAGAAAAAAAAAAAAATATTCGCTTTTCGATCTTTTAGATCCATCTGCAGTTCCACTATCGGCGGTTGGTACGCCGGGGTCTCGACGGTAACATCGATCCAATGCGACGATCAAAGTTTCGAAGAGCAAAAGAGAGTAAATAGTGCGGTCCAAGCGAGGATCGAGGCGATGTTCGCTTCCGTGGAGGCCGAAAGCGGAACACCAGGGGAATGCGCAGCCGCCATATTGCCGGTAGCTTTTTCTCTCTCTTTTTTAAAAAAAAAAAAAAAAGAAAAAAAAAATACACTTCGTTCGAATCACCCATCCTCTCCAATTTCCATCCGTGCCGTGTAAACGAATTTTTAAGTAGCGACAACGTTTTCCCCGATGGAAGAAAGAGAGAGAGAGAGAGAGAGAGATAAAAAACAAGATCAAAAGATACAGAAAGAAGAAAAAAAAAATTTAATATAAAAGAAAGGATAACGCCTATAATAATAATCGAGTTTATCGGGAAAATTAACTTTCTACTCGGCTACGAGTGGATAATTAACACAGCGCCATGACTATATAGATTTATATGTAAAACGTCGATTCTACCACCATGTTCCACTTTTATACGCAACACGCGCGCGCGCGCACGTGTGCTATAGACGTACGTTGTGTACGTTCGAGAATAATCGTGAAATATTCATTCACGTTAAACACCAATCATCGGGTATACTACCATCATCATCGTCAAGTTTTCACTATCTCTGGATATACAAAGGATAATTCTCTTATATATATATATATATATATATATATATATATATATATAATCGAAATGTTAGAAAATAGAACTCTATAGTTTTTTTTAGTTGAACGTTAAGAGTTTCGCTAATTAGATCATCGTTTAATTAGTCGCGGCCGGTTACGCGTTAGAAAACGATTTTCCCGAGAGGTGAGAAGAAGAAGAAGAAGAAGAAGAAGAAGAAGAAGAAGAAAGAAAAAAAGAAAAAGATGCGGCTACGAGATATCTCGCAGAAATTGAAAAAGAAAGTTTCGAAGTAATTCGTGCGAGATACGATTGGAAGAATCATCGTGGTTTTGCGATAATCGAGATCTCTTATCTTCCAAGCAAAAATGGGGGGAAAATTACGGGTAAAAGGATAAAAGAGAAGGAAAGGAGAAAAGGAAAGGAGAAAAACAAAAGAAGAAGAAGAAGAAGATGAAGAAGAACAAAGGGACTTTCCTTGGCATAACAAATATGCTCCCGGAATTTTTAATCGTCACTTTCATTCCGTTCACGATTCACGAAGCGCGACGAACTATAACTTAAAACTCCATCGAATACTCTTTTAGTAAAAATTCCTTCATTTAGCCGATCTACGGATCGATCGTTTTATTAACCAAAATCTAGTTTTGCGAGTTCCCAGAGATTTAATTTTATTATTTTTTATTTTTTTTTGATCGATCTCTCGTCGCCCGACGATATTATCGTTTGAAGCTCCAAACGAACTTATATCAAATACAAATAACGTTCTAAAATCGACCCACCCTTATCAGGTGAAGTACATGGGTGCCGCTCCGGTTGGTGGTCGAGTGGCAAGCATTCGTGGCCTTCAAGAACCTCTTCGTCAGCTTTTGGAGAGAATCGATGGATCCATCAAAGCTGAATTGGAAGTCTCCAGACGTGGATTGACCTTTCGAACCGGCGAGACATGCGAGAAGAACAATCCTTTTCGTAGAATAGCCGTTTGGAGTGCGTTGAGACTTCGATGCAGGAAGATAAACTCGGGCGAGTCGCATTACGCTTTTCTACCATTGGTAGGTGATCCTGATCAAGGTCAAGGGGCCGACGACAAGCACGCTGACCTCTACAGGTAAATTAATATCAGAAAAACTAGATGGAACGATCATCCTAAATCCAACGATTAGAGATATCTAAAACATCATATCTTATAATCCTCGAACAGGTTCGATGCCTCGAGAGACTGGATCACTCGATTAAAAATTATCTTTAATCCGTATACGATTTATTATACGCTCGAAGGATCGATACTTGTTTCGTAATCTCTAAACCACTCTGATTCATACTCTCGAACGCCTACTTATATCCTGGTTCTTAAAAAAAAAAAAAAAAAAAGAAAAAATACACGCACGCTTTAATCCCTCGGCTTACTTTCAATAAAACTCGTATTTAAACGAAATATAACGATTTTATAGGACGATGCGCGGTTTGAAAAGCGACGTTGACGTTTACCCGCCCATCTTTGCCGTTGTTATGAGACGAGCAGGAGCGGCGAGATTGTTAGAATGTCATGCATTTGCTTGTCAAACCGAAGAGGATGCGGTTGCAGCAGCAGCTACCTTGTACAGAGCACTGTTGGCCGATCTCGATGGTAATCGAAGAAGACCGAGACACTCCAACGGTTTGGGCTGCGTCAGTTTGGCTTCGGTAGTTTCTAGCGTTCGTGAGGCGAGTCCGAGTAACAAGAGCAATTTGTTGACACCTCCGCCACCCAAACCGAATGTACCGCCTCACCCGGTGAGACCACCGAGGTCGAAGAAGAATTCCATATCGAATTCGGCCACGGAAGACGAGAGTAACAACAACAAGCCCGTAGGTGTACAGAAAGCACCGAGAAGAAAGAAGAAAACAACGTCGGACGTACAAGCCGAAGATATACTCGAGGCAAGAGGACGTAGAAGGGAACCCGTTAAACCGGACAAGCCGGTTAGCCTAATAAAAAAGAATTTGGAACAGTTCGAAAAGAGGGACGATAATAATGGCACGAAAATGATTCAACAACGAACGGAGAAAATCGATATTGATCGGTCGATCAGTCGTACGGATAAGTTTTACGACGATAAAAACAACGGCACCGTTTACGGGATACAATCGAACATATACGAAAAATTATTCTCCTCGAGAAGGAGCAACGATTTCGATACAAACTCGAGATCGATTTATTTGCCCGCCCGTAACAACGAAGTCGTTCTATCGAGCGAAAAGAATTACGGATCTTACGATTTTTCACCGAGAAATTTCGACGTGGAAAGTACCAAGGAATCCTATTCGAGAAAGTCGGATTGTTTTCCTATTTACGATAAAATCGACAAACCGTCGAACACGAAGAATCCGATCTACGTGGAAACATCGAAGAAGAACGATCGACAAAGGATCTACGAGGAACATTTCAGAGACGCCGAAAAGATCTATAGTCTCGGTCAAGAGGATATTTACGTTGGTGGCGATAAGAAGATCGATCCTGGACACGTGCACAGTTCTCAGGAGAACGTATTCTTTTCGAGAAATCGTAAAAACGACGTCTACGAGGATTGCAATAAAATCCTTCAGGAAAAGCATTGTTCAAGAAACAAGGAAAGAAATACGTCATCCGGTACGAAGCTCTGTAGAGTCGTTACGATGGATAAACCGTTGAAGAAGATCGGTTCCAACGATTCCGAAGTTGAAACTAATATACCGGAGTACAGTCAGCCACGTGTTAGAAGGAGAAGTAGAGCCGGTAGCGAGCCACCGGTCGGTAGATCCGAAAGTACCAAGAAAATTGTCCAAGAGACAAGATTAAAGAGATCGCAAAGCGATCTCGACGTTGAGAGAGGCGATTTAATGACAAGAGTGGAATTACCGAGAAGAGCGAGTTTCCTCAAACCAGGAAGTACAAGAAGGACGAACAATATGAAAGGCGGAACTCCATTGGGATTTACCGAACTATTCGATGAATTTAGAAATCAGGAAGGTTTGACTAGCGTAGACGACATTCTGGCGGCTATTATCGGTAAGACGTAATCCAGTGTTAAAAATATTGTTGATATTTAAAATAAGATAAAAACGATCGTCTGATCGTTACGGTGTCATTGATCGAGAATAAGATGACTGACAATCGCTTGAATTATATACATATATAATTATTTACAGATCCAGAGGGTATGTCCTTCAACGATCTCAAGCCACTATACAAAGAATTTCTATTGAAACTCGCGGCAACCTTGACGCAAGACGAGCTCTATCAAAGATCAGCTAGCATAATGAGAAGACGGCGTAGACCGCAAAGGAGACGATCGACTCGTCGGCCATGTTTGTTGGGACGTGCTATAAAGAGATCTGTTTCGAGATTGAAGGGTGGTCCGACCGAATTCACGTCGGTGATATTTCCCGCTAGAAGATTGAACGACAGTTTTGGAAGTAGCTCGTCTTGCGACGCTAGGAACAATCATCGTAATCGCGTTTTGGCGAGTAGGTACGGAAAGAGACGTTCCTCGTGGAGAACGAACAAGCACGGACAATGTCATACGACATCGGAGGACAGCGACACGTGTACGTGACAATAATTACGTCAAAAAAAATTGATATCGTCAATGAAATTAAATATTTTCGTCAATCTATCCTATTAGACATCGTTGGAAAATTTTCTTTATCCTCAGGTAGACGAGCTAGTCGCAATAACGGGGCGGCTGCAAATAGAAGCAGCAGCGGTTACGTAAGTTGCAGCGAGTGCAGCTACGATTCCGAATCTTGCACCTGCATATCAGCGGATAAATGTTATTGTTCCCTGTCCAGAAGGCAACTCGTAGAACCCATCGTCCCGAATACGGTTGTTTGTGCATGCGACACAGACAGTTGTTCCGAAAGCAACAAATGTTATTGCGGGAGGACACCTCCCGTACGATCGAACATATTGGAACAATTGAGACAAAAAGGTATTGTCCCGTCGGAGAGCACTTTAAGTAGATGTGGAAGTCCCGATAGAATAACGTCGTCAAAAACCTCTAGGAGTCATTCCTCTTCGCATAACTCTGAATTATTGAAGGTGATATATATTGATCCACTTTTCTCCAAATAGAAAAACATATATTATACCCTTTAATATTGGCGACCAAAATACGTATGATTTCCTTTTTAATTTGATTTTCATCGTCAGATTCAATCCTCTCCGGTTTGTGGTAGCTCGGACAACTTGGCCTTGGATTATGATCTCTTCAGTCCAGGAAGAAAATCCCAACAATCGTCCGACAGCGAGAAGGTGTTGGTAGTAAGTGCCAGGGACACTCAAGGTCGTTTGGTATACGTAGGAGGGGCTGAACGCGAGAAGAAATGTTTCTCCCATTGTAACGTTAGATCCGACGCTCATCACGAGGCACTCTCGATAAAAAAGAGTGCCGAAATTGCTGCTGTATTTGGATCGGATTCGAATAAGATATGTAGGAGATCCAGTAACGCGTCTAGTATCAAAAGTTCGATAAGTTTGGAGGCTGGTTTAGGGTATTTACCTTGACGGTAATATTTCCTGCACTGGCCAATGGCAATGTTTTATAAGAAAACTTGATCTCAAAGCTACGTTAGCTAATTCAAGTTTATTAAAGTAACATGAGCATATATTAATCGACGATAGTTTATTTCTTGATTTCTAATATAAGGAAAAAGAAGAAAATAACGTATCGCATATGATTTCCCATAATAACGGTACCTGTCGCAAATTAAATTAACGAAAAATAATTAATATCATATTAAATGTATTCTAATCTAATCTATAATGCCCTTGATTCTTTCCAGATATTAAATAAATAATATCTTCGAAAGAACGAGATCGATATTATTAATGCTTTTGCTACTTTAGACCTGAATGGCTTAAGTTAGTAAATTAAAGGGAACAGTGCAATATCGTGGATCATGTATACATATCCTTTCGTGAATACATTTTTTTTTAAATATATCAACGCATTATTTTATTATCTAACGGAAGTTATATATGTGCGTACACACACACATATATATAACGTGTATATATATATATATGACTTGCGTTATGTTTATAAAAAAAATATTTAACAAGATGTCAGACATCAATAGCAATAGTATTTCTCAAGTATTTTTGACAAACTCTTCATCCATTTTTTGGAATTTGTCCTTGTATTCCATTGGAACGTCTACCTCTTTTATATTATCCAAACCTATTTCTTCTTCGGTTCTGGTGTGTACCCCAAAAAAAAAAAAAAAGAAACATACGACGATTATAACGTCTAAAACGGAAAAAAGAAAAACTATATACCATTGAAATAATATAAAAGATACCTAATTAAAATGTCAACAACATTTTCACAGGCAAGGAGGACTTCCTTGCATTTCTCTGATTTGTGAAGTTCTCTTAAAATAATGTATGTGTTCTTTTCTCTTAAAATTTCTCTTCCCCTTTTTGTAGCGCACAATTGTTCTAAAGCTTCCAATAACATTATCCTAAAATAATTCATAACATCTCTGAGTATATTCCTCATGTATACGGTTGTACAATTATACCTGATATCCGGATCCGATTCTCGTTCTTTTGTTTCTGGTAAGTATTGCAGATCAATCGGTAACTTTTCAGTATCTTCATCGTCAAATTCTTCTGGTCCGGCAAGAGGTAATAACAAAGACGACAAAATATCTATATCCTCGCTTAACAACCACTCGTGATGTTCCACATCGAAGCAACAATTCTTCAATGTTCCAATAATGCCGCCCCTCCTAACTATACTATCTGCATATTCTGTGAAAGGGAGGAGACGCTGGATAACACTTCGTTTCCTATCCATTATATATCTAGATGATAATATAAAAATACTGTAGAATAATAAGAAATGATAAATTAAATATTTGATAACGCTTAACGTACCTCCTTACAGAGGGAGATTGAGTAAGGTTACTAAATACAGGCCCTAAGTAATGTAAATTAGCTCCTGTAACATTATATTCCTTTGCTGTAAATGTTGCTACTATAGAGTCCCATGGATAACCACTTTCTTCTATAAGAGTTATAACTCTGTCTACTAAATATCTAGGTCTCGTCATATTGGAAAGTATCATACAACATGGGTCTGCCAATGTGCTATTTTTATCCATTATACAACTGGACAAAAATAATAATTTTAAACGCTGTGCAATGAAAGACAAATCAATAAAAACTGTTTACCAATATCTGTACCTAATACAAACTTTTATTAAGTTAAGGCTATATCTTTGTTCCTTGTCCTGTTGCGCTGACTCAGAAATAGTCAAGAAAGCATTAGCTCCGGCTTCATCCGCGCTTATGTTTATAGCTGACAACGCTGCATCTTTTGCTATTGCTATTGAATCATCTTGCATAAGTGCGACAAGCTGTTTTAATATATCTAAAGAACCAAATAAGAGCTCGCGACCCTCCTTGCTGCCTGTGATATCTATATTCGAAATAATAAATAATAAATCAATGTATACCACGATAAACATTATCTGTGTGTTCTACGATTCAAATAAAATTAATTATCGAAGAAAGCTTACTTAGTACATTCTGCAATGCAACAGTTTTTAGATCTAATCGCGTATTTTCGTTTAGAAAATTAGCTATTTCTTTTAAAACTTCCATATTTACAACTGCACTCGACAAACGCACTTAAAACTGCTGGAAACAATTATTACTGACTCGCGCCATATTGTTTCTTAGAGCAGCCATCTATCGGCAGAATAGTGAATTAATTAGTAAATAAACCTAATCGATCAAACCTTCGATCTATTACTGATCGATTAAAATCGTAATTAATTTCACTAACATTTAAACAATGCGCGAGGTATATGAACTGTAATTAAAAGATATTTAAACAACAGGATATTCTCGGAATTGAATAGTAGTGTTAAATATTATTTTATCGATATTACCAGTCGCTTAACCTACTCGCCGACGTTCGATAAAGTAAAAACTTTTTCGCCGAAGGTTGGTAAAACAGAAGACTGCTGTACTTATGTATCATATATTATTTTTTATAGAAAAAAAATCGTAACACACCAGTTCATTTCTACGATATCTATGAAGTATAACCTACACAAGCTTACGGACCCGTTCACCTCTCGTTTAAGCTTGTAGTTCGTATTTTGTCCATGCGTGTCGCTGATGTCACACACGCTTCGGGCGAAAGGTGACGGACAGCCTTTTTAAGTGAAAACATTCTATAAAGAAAATATTCTACGGTCGTATATTGGAGTGGGAGTACTAGTGTGTCAATTCTAGATGCCGTGATGGATGAAGTTACGACAAATGGTAGGTTTTGCTTCAAAAAAAAATTCGTCGAAACGTATTGTTAACCAAAGCCGAATATAATGTATGAGCTATGTGAAATGAAAGTGAAAGTGCGATAGAAAAATATATAGTACGGAGCAAGTTAATCAACAATTGTATCTCTATGCTCGATGATCTGTATGTCGCGTGGGCGTCCTGTCCTTCTGTGCTTTCTTGGCCCACGCTTTAGTATTTATAGTTTTATTTATGCGTTGTCCCGTAATATTGTATTGTATCAACGCTTTTCTTTGAATCCAACCGTTCGGATCTACACCGTAACGACTATTTCATTCCATTGACTCTTCGTATTAGTAGATACGAAGAAGTTACGAACTGTCATCTGGTTAATTACTTATCGCTCGTAATTTAATGTTAAATATGAGTCATGTAACGACTCATATTCAATTTCAAATATACCTTTCCCTTAACCTCTTAAAAATGTTCTTACAAGCCTTTCTTCCTCTCCTCACTCTTTTAAAGAACGTTAATTAATCGAAAGATGTATCAATGAACAATTTTTCTATGCCGTTCTATTCATTTTTTTTTGTTTGTTTTTTCTTTTCCATTATAAGTCCATAGCTGTATAAATATGGCATTACGAGAGTTTTGTTATCGGCTAACAGGTACACGATTGGCTTGTAAATTATTTTAAACGCCACTCTAGTCGATAATATTTTTTTCTCTATGCTATTTAGATCCAGGAGGAGGAGACAGTGGTGTAACATTGATATGCGCGGGTTGCCTTAATGCAATCGACGAAGATGAATTTATACAGGCATTGAGTCAAGAATGGCACATCGATTGTTTTCGGTGAGTTAATTTTTTTTTTTGAGTTCTTATTATAATCTCTCATGGATGTTTTACTTTTGACAGATGTTCAGTATGCGACATTGGCCTTTCCTCTTGGTATTTTGAAAAAGATGGCTTACTTTTCTGTAAAGATGATTATCTGGCTGCTTACGGAGAAGCCTGTCAAGGTTGTGGCCAAATCATTACTGGACCAGTTATGCTGGCTGGTGATCACAAATTTCATCCAGAATGTTTTGCCTGTAATTCTTGCGGAGCTTTCATCGGGGATGGCGAGAGTTACGCGCTTGTGGAAAGATCTAAACTATACTGCGGAGTGTGCTACAAAAGGCAGATGCAACCACTTAGCAGAACAGCTAATCATCCGTTTGTTAGGAAACCACATAGCATTAGATTGGTGGAAATACCTCCTAGTACAACCAATCCCGATAAGCAACGAGAAATTAAACTTACATTAGATACAGCTCCTAATCCTCGCAGTTGTGGTGCATTACTTCGTATCTCTGCGTAAGTATACAAGCGATTATTCCAAAATACCTAGTATCGATCATTTTTTATCCTCTATGTCATTATCTTAAGATGAGCCTGTAATGCTTCATCTATGACTTATATGAATTATTATTTTTTTTTTTAAATCTTTTATTTCCTATATTATCTCATTTATATAATATATATATATATATAATATATATATATATATATATATATATATATTAAATATTTTTATATTATATGTAAATGTATCTCATACATACATTTATTTTCAATCGTTATCATCAAATGTTTTTAATGTTTTATATGCCATACTCTCTTTGAATTATGCTCATAAATTTATAAATATTGATGTTCATTTATATTATTATAGTTACATTATTAAATGAAAGAACATTTTTGTCATCAGCATGGAACCCATTGTACATAAGTTATTACACTCGATCGATCAGTCGATATATATCAATATATTTTGGGATAAAATAATTGTAAATAAGTAAAATTAAAAGTCATATCATATTTAATTTGAGATAGTTTTAAATAAAACTTGCGCTGCTTCTTTGTAATAATTAACCGTGCATGTCAAATCTATGGTTATTTAAGGACTTATAAAAATATGCAGCCCTTAATAACTTTCAACAAAAATGCAGGTTAATGAGAAATGTTCGTGGAAAGATCAGTAAGCTGCTGGCCTCTGTGATGGAGGTTCTGTTTAGGCTATGCTGCCACTTCTCTAATCATAGGTACAGCATAACAAATAATAATATGCACTATGTATAGTAAATTGATTGCGCATTTTAGATGCATGATTAGATGTAAATTATAAAGTTCCTATCTGAGATATATTTTATTGTTTATTTATTGAGATTGTCACTGTGGTAAAGTTTGTAATGTTAGATAAGCATGCACCAAATGTGAATTGAAATTAATTTATATAATTACAATATTTTAGCTCAAAATCTGTACTATGTTAGTTGTGTATTTCGTATGTATGGCTGATATACATGTACTTAATAACTTTATGCACATGTATATAAAGATTTTGCTCTGCAGTTACACGTTAATAATAGTTAAGATATTATGATTGTTATGTATAATGGTAAATGATCTTGTTATTTTGAAAGGTTATTAAACGAAAGGAAAAAAAATTTTCTGCGTACAATAATTAGTTTGAAAAATATCTTATGTCTTATTATGGGTTGTTAATGCTTGCTTTAATATATTTATATCTCATACTGTATACGTAATGTTTCCTCCAAATATGCAATTAAAACTAATTTTACTAATATTTAATGGCATAACAATAATCATTAGAAACTATTCTCTATCTTACCGCTTTATGCAAGGGGTGTTAGCATCGGAGAATGAGAAGTCATTAGAAATATTACTAAATATAATGAATTACCTATCTTAAATGTTTTATTCTTTATCGTTCATTTAGCGATGTACTTGGTACTGTAGTGTTCTTATAAAACGATTGAATGCTCATAAGAATATTGCATGTACTTACTACCACGTGTATCTTAATAATAATAATAATAATAATATTCCACAAATATATATATATATAATTATTAAAATAAATTGTTGCAGATTAAATATGTCCAGTGATCTCATGTCTTTACATATTGGAGACCGAATATTGGAAGTAAATGGTACGCCTGTAAAAGATCAGCCGGTAGAAAGTATAGAAAATCTCATACAGTATTCGGACACAGTTTTACAGGTATATTATATATATATATATATATATATATATATATATATATATATATTCCTATAAGATCAGAAAAAATAAAAGGAAAAGGAAAAAAGAAAACTTTTAATAATTGTAAACGTTGGAGGTACAATGTATTCACCGTTTGCAGTTGACCATAGAACACGATCCCGATGCGATGTCACGTCGTTTAACGTTTCCCACACCACCGCCGGCATTACTGACAACCGCAAATCCAAGAACGAGTCCGGAGAATAAGGAAAGACTTTTCAAACGTCGAGACGAGGGTTATATCAGTGGAACGAGAAGTAGACAATTGAGAAGAACGAGAGATCCTATGCACAAAGAACGTAGCAGTTCGATGTCTCGTCTATTGGACGGGTAATAAACGTTCGAATGAAAAATCTCTTTGATCCGATTGAAACGAGTAAAATCAATCGTAACGTTTATAACGACGATTACAGGACAACCCCGACGAATCCTACGTGCGACTTGAGTAGAACGAGATCTTTCCGCGTGGAACCAAAAAATCAAAGAATATTTCGTGCCAGCGATTTGGTGAAGGGTGAACTTTTGGGTAAAGGATTCTTTGGTCAGGTTTTTAAGGTTACCCACAGAGACACGAATGAGGTTATGGTGCTGAAAGAATTGTACAGGGTAGACGAAGACGCTCAAAAGAATTTTTTAAAAGAAGTAATTGTTTTCTTAATTAATATATAATTATTAATCATATATAAATACAACGGGTGTAAAAATTATGTAATAATAAAAACGTGATCGTTCTTTTGAATTTTAAGGTCGCCGTATTGCGTTCGTTACATCACAACAACGTTTTGCGTTTCATCGGTGTACTTTACAAGGACAAAAAGTTGCATTTAGTTACCGAGTACATATCGGGTGGTACATTGAGGGCTCTTCTTCACGATACCAACGAGCCATTACCGTGGGAACAACGAACGTCATTTGCAAAGGATATTGCCGCCGGTATGGCATATTTACATTCCATGAATATAATACACCGCGACTTAAATTCCCACAATTGTTTGGTGAGAGAGGACAAGACCGTCGTAGTCGCGGATTTTGGATTGGCAAGGATAATACAGAACGGTAATTCACCGGATAATCGTAAATACAATAGACATTCCGATGGGGAGGCGAGGACGTCGAAGAAGGAACGTAAAAAGAGATATACCGTAGTTGGTAATCCATATTGGATGGCGCCCGAAATGATGAAGGGTAACAAGTACGACGAGAAAGTCGATATATTCAGTTTCGGTATAGTCGTTTGCGAGATAATAGGACGCGTACAGGCGGATCCGGATTATCTACCAAGATCCTCGGACTTTGGATTGAATCAGAATGCGTTTAAAGAAAAGTTTTGTTCCAATTGTCCTGAAACGTTTTACATGATAGCCTTTCTTTGTTGCGACTTAAATCCGGACAAGAGGCCACCGTTCGAATTAATGGAAATTTGGTTGGAGGGATTGGCTATGCATTTGTCCGTCGGTGCACATTTACCGCCGGATTTAGACTTTGACATAAGACATTACACGGGGCCGAGTCCTAGCAGTAGCGAGTCAACGACACCGGAGACGTTGGTTCCGCAATTGAAGCCTATCAAGGAAGGTCAGGTACATCAGGAGAAGAAACGATCGAGTGGCTGTGACGATAGTACCTTGGAAAGGGAATTCGAATCTTTGGAGAATGAATTGCCACGTAGTACGGAGTTGATCAACATTCGTGGAAGATACGTCAGACAGAACAGCGGGAATAAATCGAACGAGTGCGCCGCTGCCTGTTCGAATCGTTACGTTAGACAAAATTCGAAATGTAAGGAACCTTTGGACAGGGATAGACCGGACATCGTGATATCGCACGATTGCAACGATTACAATCGGTATTTACGTCAGAACAGTAAACAAAAGGACGTGGGAAAGACGGACGAGACCGAGTATCCGAATCTGAGCCGTGGAACGAATCTTGAAAAGATAAGATACGTTGGTAATTCGAATCCATGCGGGTATCAGGATGGTCCGTCCGAATTTTGCAAGGCCGACAACAAGTGTTCTTACAAATTGAACAACAACAACAATCACAACAACAATAACAACAACAGCACCACCACTAACAACAATAACAACAACAACAACAACAATAACAACAACAACGTGTACACGAAAGGTATGAGCGTTGGTGGTGAGTCGAGCGAATCTAACTCGACCCCGTCGAGTAACAAAACCAAACAGGATGGAAAATTCAAGATGCCTGACCCAGGGAATATAGTTGGCACGTATCTGAGACAATTAGGAAAAACGATAGGCGTTACCGAGAAGGAAAATAAATCAACATCGAACGGCCAAAATGGCGTTGGTACAGGTTCGGCCGACATAAAGAAGACCGTAACTACGGGGGAACCCGTCAAATCGTCGGGTAGTTCTTATCTGAGAAGGACAAGGATATCACCTACGAAGGAGACAACGAAGAACGCGTTTCAAGGGAAGGATAACGACGTTGTTTCGATCAATCCGTCGGAAACAACGACGTCGTCGATGTCGAATACTAAAAAGGATTATTTGGTTAGGAGCAACGATACCGATAACGGTACTGATTTATCCAGACAAACCGTTGGTGTATCTCCTTCCGACGTTGGTAGCATATTATCCAGACAAGGTAGTCTCACGGTATACGGTAATTTGTCCAAAATCAAAGAGAACGATCCGTCGTACAGGGGTTTTGTTGGATCGAGTACGATCGACGAGAAACGTTTGGATGTCGATTTGAACGACGAAAGATTTACGAGGATCTGTCGGAATCGTGAAACACGTGAACTCTCATTCGATCCTAATAATACGGATGACGATAGGCAACGTTACGTGATATCTCATCGTTTCGAGGATACTACGGCGATTTTATTGGACGATCCTAAAGGTTCAACGATCGATTCGAAGTGTAGTTACGATGGGGGATACGAATTGTCGGCTAATTCGTTGGCCGAGTACGCCGAGTGTTACAAAAATTTAGATCTACGTAGGCAGGATAGTTTTGGAAGCGATAGCGCGGTTGGTACAATGAGGAGCGACTTTTTCGCCGATTTAGGTTTCGTCAAATTGAAGGACGGTGATAGATTGACGCCGGACATTGGTCATACTTCTGAAAGGTGCTGTACACCCAACAGACCGACGTCCCCTATAGAAAGTACTGCTTTGTAAAGAAAAAGAAAAAGAAGAAGAAGAAGAACAAAGTGTATAAAAAGAAGAATATGAACGAAGTTGGAGAGAACGGCCATCGAACGCGTTTAAATGTTATTTTAGGAAATGTTAGAACGGGTGTATAATAATTTTTTTTAATCGAACGATGATAACTCACAAATTACTAATTCTGATCTCGTTAATGTTAAATAATTTCCGAATCTTTTTTCCTTTTTTTTTTTTTTTTTTTTTTTTTTGTTTCTATTATCGTTTTCTTTTCTTTTCTTTTTTTTTTTTTTTTATCTCCAATGATTATTATTATTTTCTTTTGTTTTGTTTTGTTTTTCTTTTTTGTCCCAGCCATCCACCCCCATCGACCCACCACACCCATCTCTCTGTTCTCTTCGTAATATTCGCGCGAACATTCGAGTGGAGGGGTAGGTACGTGGGTACGCGTTGAAACGAATCTGTAATATTGTTACTAACCATTTGATATACATACAGACAGTATTAATGAATCTCATTTTTGCTACAAATTTTTTATCGAAACGAACGAAAAATGAAAAAAAAAAAAAAATAATGGCGTATACGTTACGTACATGCGTTAACATGCGCTTAATTGTTGCTGCGGTAACGAGGTGTGTATATTCTTTTTCATCGATTATATCTCATTGGACAAGAGAAAAAAGAACAAAAATAATGAAAAAAGAGAGAGAGAGAGAGGAAAGAAGAGAAGAGAAGTAGCCAGTAATTATAACAACAATTGCATTCCTATAATTTTTCTTGCCATTTATGTTATTCTTTTTTTTTTCTTTTCTTTTCTTTTCTTTTCTTTTCTTTTCTTTTCTTCGTCCAACGTGTAATTCCAAATACGAGTACAAATAATATTGGGGTTTTGTTTTTAAATAATAATTACGATAATTAATCGCATTAGTTTATGGCTAATTAGAACGCAGCATTTGTTAGACGATCGATTTTTCTTTTTTTTTTTTCTTTTTTGGTTTTTTTTTGTTGTTGCTGTCCACCCATTAAGTTAACGATAATTCGACTGATCGGAATTTTCTTTTTAAGAAAATGACGGTGCAATCTTAACAAATTGCACCACCGCATCCCCAACGAAGATGCATCGAGAAGACTAATATGCATATATAAATATATATATATAATATATATATATATATATATATATATATATATATATATATATATATATATGTATATATATAACGTATAACCATTCCATCCAAGATTGATCCTTGAAAAGGTGTAAAAAGTTTTTTTAACAATCTGATCGTATCAAAAACTTGTGGTCTTTGAGATAAAAGAAAGAAAATTAATAAAAAAAAAAACAAACAAACAAATAAATAAATAAAAAAATAGTAATAATAAATAATAAGACGAAATAAGCACGCCGAATGGGCAGAAAACGAAAGAGAAAAAAAATGAAAATATAAATAAATAAATAAATATATATATATATATATATATATATATATATATATATTATATATATATATACATACATACATAAATAAACATCGGAGAATTGTGTGCTCTTTTTTCCTTTCTTCTTTAAAAATAGAGAATAAAGAATAGAGATTGTATATATATATATATATATCTATATATAAAAAAGAAAAAAAAAGAAAAAAAAACCCGGATGGTGTATATTTGCGAGTTTTTTTTTTTTTTTTTTTTATTTTATTTTATTTTATTTTATTTTATTTTATTTTATTTTATTCTTTAAAAAGAGGAAACACAAAGGAGAAGAGTTATGCGAATGTATAGATATCCTATATATCGATGTACATTAAATATTAAATATTTAGATACGCATCGTCAATATCTTAATTACATTAACGTTCAACAAAGTATTATACGATGATGATGAATTTTTTATTCGATCGTTTTGAAACGCAATTCTTCATTATTAACAAAATAAATGTCAAAGCGAGTAACTAAGATGTCGATGACGTGAAAGAAATATAGAAACGGATATGTATAATACAGATTATTTGTATATAATTTTGTATATGTATATGTATGTATGTATGTATATATATATATATATATATATATATGTATATATATATGTATATGTATATATATGTATATATATGTATGGACACATTACAGCACACAATGGAAACACATGCATACACTAATTTCAAGATTGATCACGTTAAAGTTAACATTAATGATACGTAATAAATATTTCGAGCTTTATATTTGTAAAATAGAAAATCTTATTATAATCCGTCGTTATCTGCGTGTACCTATGTATACACAAGAGGAATCACACATACACACACACAACACATGCATACATGCATACATACATACATACATACACGTACACGAGCTTCCTGTTGTTTGATGCACCATTGAAGAAGTAATATTTGTCATCTGTGATAATCAAAAATAAGAATTAATTCTTTTCGTTTGAATATCATAGTTTCAATATATTTATCGAGGAAAATTAAAACCCTACCGTGTGTGTATATGTGTGTGGCGTGTGTGTGTGTGTATGTGTGCGCGCGCGCTTATGAGCGAGCGCGTAAAGCTTATTATTATATAATGTATAAAATTATTGTAATTTTTTTTCGTCCAGTACGATAAGAAAAATGAATCATGAAACATTTTTGATGAAATCATAAATAGTGATTCATTAACACGACGTATGTATATTTGTACGATAATGAAGTTTTCAATCAAATTTTGGATTATTATCTTCGAGAGAATTACATTCGAACAAAACAAAAATAAAAAAGATCACCGATTTTGAATACCTACTTTGTTTCGAAAGAAAAAACGAAAACGAAACGGAACAAAAAGAAGGATAACGAAATTGTTTAAATCGTTTGATCGACCGACTCGAACGAAAATTTACGTGAATAATCTGAAGGAATACGAAAAAATGAGTCAACTATTTGCCCCCCGGTGTTGTTTCTAATAATGATAATCATTGGTCTCTCAAATATCGACCAAAATTAACGACCCTAATTCGAATCTGAAAAAGAAGGGAAACGAATGACGATTGTAAAAAAAAGAAAAGAAAAGAAAAAAAAGAGAAACAAAAAAAAAATGTGCATCGTTGAGTACTCCCCTACCGAAACGCATACACGCACACACGCGCGCGCGCACACATATATACACGAATGAGGACACATCAAACACATTGTATAAATCCTTCGTAAGAAGAATTAGAAGAAGACGGACAGTATTACTCGCTCGCATCGTTGCTCGTTATTTAACTATGGATCTATCGATCTATCGATCTATCTTTCCATCCGTCTGTTCAATCTCTTTCTCGTCTCTACGCGATAATAATTTTATTTTCGCGTGTATAATTAAACGAACGTTTCGAAATTTTCAACGTCGTTCCTCCGTAACTGGCAGCGTGTGGCGAGCACCAAGAATCCTGTAAAATTCTGTAAAGATATATTATTGATTGGGAACGTGTAGATGCGTTATTTTTATAGGTGTTATTACACGAAAGTTATTGTAACGGGCAAACGAGATAATGTAATTACATTAATTTGTTCGGTTCATTTAAACGTACCGAAGAAGAACAACAAGATACTCCCCTCCCTCCCCCCACAACCCCAACCCCTTTCTTGGAAACTTACAAAAAAGTGGAAGATTACAAAAAGAACAAAAAAGAAAAAAAAAAAATACGAAAGGAAGAAAAGAAAAAGAGAAATGATATAATTTTCAAATCTGACGAAAATCAATCGTGGGTCGTATTAAATAATTGATGGAGAAAAGACAACAAAAGTAAAAAGAATAAAAAAAAAAAAAGAAAAAGCGTGACGTATAAAATGCGCTCGAAAAATATATAATAACGATAATAATAATAATATAATAATAATAATAATAATAATATAATAATTATAATTATAATAATAATAATATTAATAATAATAATAATGTAATAATAATGATTTAATGATAACGATAATAACAATTGCGGAAGTTATTGGATAATAACGTGCATAAACAGATTCCATTGAAATTTCTGATCGAGATATGATCACAAAAAGAAAAATGAAGATAACGAAGAGATAGGCAAAAGAAAAATCATTTGGATTGTCTATTTTTCCCCATTTGCGTTTAACGTACCGAAGTTTTGATCAAGCAAGAACTTTTAAACTTTTCGATTATCCATTAAAATATTATCAATTCGCCTAAGAAATCATCGTCGAGAGAAAGGAGCCAAGCTCGTTTCAAAATTTCGTTGTATCTTCCACGGACGGATCCTACGTGGAATTTGTAAGAATTATTTGTATAGAAATATTATTATTAAAAAAGAAAAAAAAAAAGAAAAGGAAAAAAAAATTAAAAAGAAGAAAAAGAAAAAGAGAAAAATAATAAAATGGGCTTAACAAACTAATTCTCGATGGTGTTCGTTGGAGGCGATAGGATCTTATAAATGAATGAACGCATTTAAGGATGAAGTTTTATACCTTTAGTACTCGTTACCTGTATACTCGATGAATCCTTTTGTGCAGAGTTTTATGTAAACTATATATATATATGTGTATAGGGAACAAGTGTTTTATTTAACATTCCGATAATGCATTGCGAGAGAGGAAAAAGGAAAAGAAAAGAACAAAAAAAGAAAAAATAAAAGAGAAAAAAAACCAGGAAAAAAGAGAATAGAGAAATAAACTGTTGACGGTGAACGGCTGTTATTCGTCCGCTTTGTTATTATTTCCCAAAAGTCTATCGTAAAAGAATTTGTAGGTTTCTGCAAAACGACGAAACGAAAAAAAAAAAAGAAGGATCGCGAAATTTTTTATTCGTTCGATCCTTCGTAGAAATTTGTGGAAGCCTACAGATCGATGATAGGTCGCTGACGATAATGACGATAAGGAGGAGGGTGGAACACGGACGAATAAAATAAAAAATAAATAAATAAATAAAATAAAAAAGAAAGTAAATAAAAATCGGCAAGAAATATGATTTCGATAAAACAGAGCTCTGCTATTAATTGCGAAATACATATCCACTGATACCGATCGATAAAACAAAGCGTTATCGTTGTTCGATATTTTGCTCGGTCGATATAGTAGAAACTTAAAATATTATTGCACGTTTAACTCGATTGGAAAAACGTAAAACGTTGCTCTACGACGACGGTTCGATCGATAAATGCGACTGATAACCGACAGGTTCGATCGATAAAACAGAGTTCTATTACTCCTGACTACTTATCATCACCGATCGGTAACGATAACAAACTGGAACGGTCACCTGTAGGAGTCGATAAGTCGTGCGAACAATACTTTCGTTCGTAAAAATAATGAAAGAGGGCGACATTGGTCACTTCGTTGACCTTTTTATCGACCAAGATGGTTCTTCATTTCATTCGATTAGGAACGCCGCTTGTGCGAGAAGAAAATTGCGTGATACGATCGTTGAAAATTGTTTAAAAACGATTAAATTTTAATTCTCGTGCTCGATGATTCACGAGTAATGTTAATCATTCTAACGAAGGATCAATGTTCGTATCGATGATTTAGAAAAAAAGAAAAAAAGAAAAAGAACGAACAGCGAATTAAACGAATACAAACGAGAACAACAAAGGGAGAAATTGAAAAAAAGAAAGAGAGAGAGAGAGAGAGAGAGAGAGAGAGAGAGAGAGAGAGAGAGAGAGAGAGAGAGAATTATTCGAACGAAGGAATGATAAATAATGAAAAAATGGATTTTTCCTCCGGATAATTCTCGTTTTGGTAGGAAAGAAAAATGGTCTAACGGGAGGGGTTGGGTGGTCGGATAAAATTTATGGAACGCGGCGTGTCGACGGAAATCTTAAATTTTAACGTCCCCGTGTCGCGCTCGCTGTCGAGCTCGACGCTGCCGTGGTTTTTAAGGACCTTCGCTCGAAGAAGAGGAGGAGCGTGCTTTGGGGTGCGGCGCCGACTAACCCCACGAACTCACCCTTAAACTCCTACCCACCTACTACCTCCCCTTGACTCCTTTCGAACCATCCAACCACCCACCAGACGGGGTCGTGGAAACATCGTTGCTCGGAAGGACGAACGACGGAAAATTACGAACGTGATCACAGGAATGCGCATTCGAATTAAAATCCAAATAGAATGACTCTACGTGTCTCTCCGTTGTGTTCCGTTTAGTTGCGTACGAAAGAGAATGATTCTAAATTGAAAAAAAAAAAAAACAACAACAACCTTTTTCTACGAAGGATGTTTGATCGTTTATTTCCTCCTTCTTCTTCTTTTTTTTTTTCTTCTTCATCTTCGTTATACATCATCTACGAAACGTGTGAAAATCACAATCGATCAGTAACGCGCGATCGATCGTAAGAATGAATTCTTACGTAGCACGAGTTTGAAAATTTTTCTTTCAAAACGTCATAACGTTTCGATATAAAAGAGGATCAATTAGGAGGAGACACAATCGTAAAGGAAAAAAGAAGAAAAAAAAAAGGAACCTGGTGAAAAGCGAATAACTAAGATCACGTTTTCGAACGTAAAGATTTGATCGAACGAATCGACCGATCGAAGAGAACGATCGTCAGTATCGTACGAACGATTGATTGGGGGGAAAAAAATTGAAGGGAAAAGAAAAACGGGGAGGAGGAGGAGGAGGAGGAGGAGGAAGGGGGGGGAATTAAATTTAATTAATCGACGATTTCGCGACGTGAGAAAGGTATCGTTATGGTTCGTTTATGATCCTAAGAGATACGATACAAAATGGCGGTCTATCTTCTCACGTAGTAATCAATGATGCATGGAAGTAAGTAGCCAATGGCGTCGTTTGTAGACAACACGTTAGAAAATAAAAGAAGAGGAGAAAGAAAATAGAAAGAAGGAAAGAAAGAAAGAAAGAAGAATTTGCTCTTGGTGAATTCAGCTATCTCGTTGGTCGGCGTCGTCGCCGTCGGCGGCATCCTACCGCGATAACGCCATTATGCGAATTCGCGATTTGCATATTTCAGAAAGCGGTGCACAGGAAAGCATAAACAACTCGGCCTCGCAACGAGAGCACCGCGGCTTCCTCGTCAGATGAGTTACACGCATGGAAGATTTACGGAGAGTCCCTTCTTTTCCCTCTTTTTCCTTTTCCGCCTTTACTCTACCTCTTCCACTCTCTCACTCTTTTTCGAATTTTTATTAGTCCCTCTCTCTCTCTCTCTCTCTCTCTCTCTCTCTATTTCTCTATCTCTCTACCATGTTCATATTAACCAAAACTAAACTCAAAATCTAGACGCAGCATACTCATCTCTCTCTCTCTCTCTCTCTCTCTTTTTTTTTTTTTTTTTCTTTTAATCCGTACGTTTCTCATTCGATATTTATTTAATATCTAATGTTGTAACTCGGTCCGTTTTATCATCCAGAATGTCTAGCAATGATTAACACGCATGTGTTCTATGACCGTTAAAATGATGTTTGTTATTTGAATATACATGTTTACGCGAGCCTTCTCGGCTTCTGAAAATCTATCCCCTTACATGTTCTTTCTCGTATAAATCTACATATGTATATATATATATATATATTTATATATCCTATGTATATAAAAGTAGAAAAGCAAAATCACGAATTAGCTACCAACAACGCGATTGCCGATCATGCTTCATGGTGATAAGAAAACTAGTAAATCGTAGTGGCTCGTTCGAGAGATCGTTCTCGACTGCAATCGAGTAAGAATCGTTTCGTACTTGGCTTCTTTTCAACTCTCTCTCTCTCTCTCTCTCTCTCTCTCTCTCTCTCTCACACACACACACATACACTCGTTGAAACATACACGCATACGTATATACGTTTTCTTACAATGCGGTACCCGATGTCTATGCCGGATTAAATCAAAAGAAAGAAAGAGAAGGAAGTAAGAAAGATAGAAAGAAAGAAAGAAAGAAAGAAAGAAAGAAAGAAAATGAAAGAATTTGTCGTGGATTTATGCGCGTGGTCGCCACTTCTCTACGTAGGAAGAACCGATATATGTATGTATATATGTATATATGTATGTATGTATATAATGTGAATGAAAATAACGACGAATAATTCATCGGCGATAGTTTGTACGATGTTGGGTTTTGATTAATATCGAATCGTAGGACGTTGTCGTCGTCGTGCATCGACATTTATTTATTTATGATTTTTCTTCTTTTTTTTTCTCCCTTTCTTTTTTCTTTTCGTTTTTTCCTTCCTTCCTGCTCCCTCCCTCTCTCTCTCTCTCTCTCTCTCTCTCTCTCCTCTTAATATCCATTCCTACTTTTCAACATATTGAAAATATACTCTTCACCATCATTCTCTTTTGACTGGGAAAACTTGGAACGTAGGAATTATACTGTCGCGTAAAACGGATGACCAAGCGTTTGTATCTCAGGCGTGTAATTGATTCGTTACGAGCTAGGCCTTACACGACGGATAAGTTTATCTCGGCGATGGCCGTCGCATCGAATGGGAACCGGTTAGATAACGAGCGGCGCTACGGCATATAATATGATTTTAATTATTCGTATAAATTGAGTATATACGGTCCGGTACTCTACGTCCAACTTCATCCTCATATATTTCGCCGTTTTATTCTCGACGAAACGAATTGCTACGGTTAGGGTTAAACCGTAAATTCGTTACCTTCTTATCGACGCGTCCCGTGTCAAAGAAAAAGCAAACGAAAAGAAAAAAAAAAAAAAAACGAAAAAAATCAATTCCGTCCAACAAACTTTCTTTTTTTTATCATCGTCGCGAACCACTTCTTACGCTCTTTAAAACCAACGTGTAATTGTCATTATCATCATCATCATCATCATCGTTTATGATCCTAACTTTTATCATATACGTACACGTGATCGCGTTTTCTCGTAATTGATCATTCAAGTCCGAAAGGTTTCTCGATGAATCTTTCGTTCGTTTTTTATTTTTATTATTTTTTGGATCCACAAAGAGAGATTTCGTTCGGGAGAATGACGTTGTAAATATTTCCTGTCATCGTACCGTCGTATACAAAACCGAAAAACGACTCCTTTCCCTTTTGTCTCGTCTCTTCTACCCTTAATAACGGGTAGAAGAAACCGAGGGGGTTTAGGTAACCTACGAGAAATGTGTCGCCCTTAGTTGCCATTGGACACTGATCGTAAAGATTAGCGACGCGTTCTGCTTCCATCCTTTACCTTTTAACCCCTCTCCCCCCTCACCTCGTCCCCTCGTCCCCTCCTCCCACCATCGGTTCATCTTTGTCCCATTCCCCGTCGGAATTATCATCGTCGAAGTCGTTTGTCGTTCCTGTTCCTTATCTTTTCAAGTATTTCACCACATCGAACGTTGTCCTTTACACGAAAAAAGAAAGAAAGAAAGAAAGAAAAAAAAAAAAAAAATAAGGGAAAAAGAAAGGAAGGAAAAAAATTGGTCAACGCGGCAATGAATTGAATTTGATTATCGTAGAGAGATTAATTATTATTATTGGGTGGACGTAAAATTCTGATTCCGAGAAATTCGAAGACGTAGTAGAATGGAAAAGAAAAGGAAAGTTATTGGATTTGATCGAAGATAGAAAAAAAAAAAAAAAAGAAAGGAAAGAAAAAAACAGAGGGAAATAATATATATAAATACATATATATGTATATAAATATAAATGTATAGTTTAAAAACGTCAGCCTTTTCACATTCTCTCATCTTAAAGAAAGAAATGAAAAGGAAAGGAAAAGAAAGAAAGAAAGAAAGAAAGAAAGAAAAAGAAAGGAAAGAAGGAAAAAATAAAAAGGAGAAAAGAAACGAATCTGACGAGGCGTTACCTGAGGACCGCGTGCCGTTGAACACGGGGACCTTTGTCTTTAGCCTTTGGATAATTAAAAAGCCGCTTGAGAAGACGTTGACGGTCTCAGAGAGAGACAGAGAGAGAGAGACAGAGAGAGAGAGAGAGTAAGAGAGAGAGAGAGAGAGAGAGAGAGAACTTGCAGGAGTCGGTAGATTTCGTCTCCAAGAGGACAGGAGATTTCCTATCTCGAGTTTACACCCATCGACCGGCACCTTTCTCTGGCTACCTTCATCCATCTAAGAAAGAGAGAAAGAAAGAAAGAGAGAGAGAGAGAGAGAGAGAGAGAGAGAGAGAGAGAGAGAGAGAGAGAGAGAGAATCTCTAATACTCTAATACCTCGAGCACGACGATTCTAATTCGTTCTGCACCCCTTTTTATCTCTCTCTCTCTCTCTCTCTCTTTCTCTCTTTCTCTTTATCTCTCTAAAATTTCGTGTTCTACGTGTTCATATACGAATCTATCTAAACGCCTGAACGTCTTTGTCCAACGTAAAAAAAAAAAAAAAAAAAAACAACAAAGAATAGGTTAAAGCGTACCATTTCTTTAAAGATTTTTGTTTTTTTGGTTTCTGTGTTTTTTTTTTTTTTCTTTTCCCTCTCTCTTTTCGTGTTTGGCGCTTTCGATTCCAATCGTCGTCGTTTTGCCGTAAGTACGAATAATTTTCTTTGAGAATATCGAAAGTATAATCTCTATCGAGTATTCGTCGTTCGTCGATCGTTTAGCTCTCTCTCTCTCTCTCTCTCTCTCTCTCTCTCTCTCTCTCACCACAAAAATTCTCGTACCTTGCGCCAAAGGAGACGACATCATCCCCGTCCGAGTAACAAGCCTGTTAATCACTACAAACCCGATGGACTT
>OU427007.1:3349518-3402018 GCA_911387935.1 Dolichovespula saxonica
TTCTCTTTTTTTTTTTTTTTTTTTTGTTCTATAAAGGATTAAAAAACAAAAAAGTTCCTTATTCCTACGAGAGCCTAGAAAATAATTCTTTATCGATCTTAGCCTCGTAGTTTTTCAAATCAATCCAAATTTCAAATCTTACGAATCGGTTTTAAATCATATCCAATATCTCTTTGTGGAAAAATTAATTATTATTACGAACGTCAGGGATTTGTTTTTCCCGATTCTATTTTGAAAATAAAATATTAATATATAATCAGTTGGAAACGTTATATATATATATATAATAAAATATAATATTGGCCTAAAACAACAAGAAACGTTTGGTGTTGCCGTTGCCGATGGTCCGTATGTGGTAGTATAGTTCGCAGTCATGGTAGTAGTAGGTCCCGGAGTTATGTTATAGCCGGCCATAAACGAAATGAGAAAACTGTCCAGCCGCCGCTGAAAAATCTCCGCGGAATACAAATGCGTGATTTTTTTCAACCGGCCGAGGGCTTTCTCTCTCTCTCTCTCTCTCTCTCTCTCTCTCTCTCTCTCTCTATCTGGCGAGGACATTCGTTGAATGAGCTCGAATCACGTTTCTTCCCTGACTTTCAAAAATCCTTTCGAGAATAGACCGATGAGATCTGATGGACGATAGTATCAAATATTAAACCAAATTTGATACATTTTTCTGTTTACAAAGATTCGAAAGAAGTCCTACGAAGAAAAAATCTACGAATTCTATTCTCTTTTTTTTTTTTTTTTTAATCCACATCGTTCATTGGCAAATATTATATATCTGTGATTTTTAATATCGCGTCGGTCTACGAGCAATTATATCGATTATTTTTCGAGTTGAACGATTAAAACGATCGAGGCTGCGGTCGAGTGCATTGTCTTATTTTTTTGTTTTTTCTCTCAAAGAAGATCAGCAGGTTGTAGTAGATCATTTCTTTTTCTATTAAAAACCAAAAAAAAAAAAAAAAAACAAGAAAAGAAATAGGGAAGTAAGCTTGTCACGTAAAAATATGTTACAAGATCGTAACCTTCGATTCGAATAGTTTCGATTCTAGCCTCGTCCGGTCGTTAGACGAACGACTCGAAGATCAAACGACAATTCGATAAACGAGAAACGAGATTTGCATTTCAATTTGGTGTACTCGTTAGACGGGGCAATTACGAGAGGGACTATGATTTATTTGCATTAACTAATTGCGAGATAAAAGGTATAAGGGATAATGTATATTTCATTGTATATAAACAACTAATCTCTCTTATCGACCGATTACGATTTCGTTAAAAAAATATTGGGAAATGTATTTCGAAGAATAGATTAAGGAAAAATAAATTGTTCGTTATAACTCGAGAGTCATAAATAAAATATTTCAAAGGGAACGATTAAAATTCGATAAATTAGTTCACATTGGTGACAGGCCATTGGAATGGGATCGTTGCGTTTATTTACAAAATCCCTACGTTCGATTGTATTACCCGTTACATTTTAATGAATTAAATAGATCCCCTGTATTATTTAACCGATCAAACAGGGTCACTCTCGTCGCGAATTTATCGACGGATCTACACGGCAAATAATTCGAGATGATTACGTTGTGAAATAATTCATTCGTATGTACACACACATACGAAATCGCGCGCATTTACGAAATTTTTATTAATCATCGTTCGTTATAAATCAATCTATTCGATGAAAATCTTAATGCGACGAAAACAATATCGTTATTATGCGATCGCGATAATCGTTTGTCGATCAACCCTACGAGTAATTAATTGATTAACGCGCTAGCGTGATTAATCCTATAAATAAAAATGGAGATATATATATATATATATATATATATATATATATTATATATTATATATGGTGTATCGATGGTCGGGTCTAATCTTACTCATTTTATCGCGACGTTTCGTATACCATAGAACAGGATAAGACAGGAGCCACGATTCGAATTCTGTTGTCGGCGGGTCACATAGCTCTTATTCCATGTCGACATAAATACGACGAGATTAATACGCGCTCGACAAATCCCAAACGGCCCGTAGTTTATTGTTCGATACCATAGCATCTATGGGAGGGGGAGGAAGGGAGGGAGGGAGGGAGGGAGGGGGAGGGTTAGTACGAGAGGGTTTCTCTCGGTAGTGGTAACGATGGATCGTGCTAGTGTAGGTAATGGTGATGGCGGCAACGAAGCAGGATGCACGTAATAAAACGGGAGAAGGGGTGGTTTCAAGGGATGCTTGGGGTGGATCTCGGTATCGCGCCCTCGTCTGACCGGATCGAATGTGTGACAGACTGCCAGCAATATTGCACATTCCTATCCGTCTATGAATTCACCCAGAATTCATAGTTTTCCCATTCGCGATAACCTTGCTATGTATATATACATATATATCCCTATTGTTCTTCTTATCAGAACAATAATCTCTAGTTATTTTCTTTCAAGAACGTGTATAAATATATATATATATATATATATATATATGTTTTCGATATTTTTAGATACGTAAATCGTTTAAATATGTAAATCATAAAGTTAAGTTTGTAACGTTCGATCAATGCAAGAAATGTTTATGATTCAATGATAAATTGATAAAATAAACTTCGTACGTAGATGTACGTGCGTTTGTACGATAAATTAATCTACCTACGTTTTATCGATCGATACGAACAGCTTGAGATTCATAGGACACTAGTGTCAACGATTCTTATCGTAATATTGTTGTTTTTTTTTTTTTTTATTTGAAAAAATTAGATCGAAACGGCATCAAATCGCGATCGGATAATCATTGCAATCGCGAAATGATCATCGAAACACGCGAGTCATCCTGAAATTTTTCTTTTTAAAAGTTTCACCGGGGCGTGTAGGTATCGATAACCACGTAGCGACGTTTATAGATCCTAGAGATAATCCTAGAGAGTGGGGTTTAATGTGAGATATTTGGAAAAAGGGAGAAGATACAAACAACGACCAATATTATCATTCAACGCGCTATCCGAATTCTTATTCTATCCCACAAAGGACACCACACCGAAACGAATCTGTTTCGTTCTAGTTTCCTATCATAAAACCGGCATCTAATTTATTGTCACGGTTAGACGGTAACGTATCGAGATCACGAATGACACGCCAAGTCGAAAGAATTTCTTCTTAGATTCTCGAATAAAATTAATTTGAGAATTACACCTTTGTATCGATATATGACACATTTATCGTTACAAAAAAAAAAAAAAATCGATCGAAACGATTAGAAATTGGATTTTGAAGAAGCAACGCTACGGTAATGGAGTGACTATAGGGATTTTGTATAAGCGTATGCGTCGTTTAGTATGATTAGTGTTTTGATAAAATTACTAGGATCACTGGTTATATTATATACACATTATAGTTCTACCTCTCTCTCTCTCTTTCTCTCTTTCATCCTCATTTCTAATCATCGTAGTTGACACTTCGATCAGAGACCACTTGTTTTCGAAATTGTCGATGATAGAGGTCGAAATGCGTTGCACGAGGTCAAGTTAAGCCTTCTTCGAACACTGTAACGAGGAAGAATATCATCCTTTTTTTTTTTTTTCTTCTAACCAAAAGATAAATAATCTGAGAGAAATCGATGGGATCTCTGGACGATATCGATGGATTGCTTTCTTTGATGCTGCCCATGATCCGACTCCTTTGGTAAGAGACCACCGGCAAGTAAGTATCAGGGAGAACAGCAGAGACGAGAGATGAGAAATGAGAGAGAGAGAGAGAGAGAGAGAGAGAGAGAGAGAGAGAGAGAGACCTTTCGTGAGGATGATGGAGATTTTCAGTTTGTTCGTGACCAGAGGAACGACCGTCTCTACGAGCACCTCCAAGAGTCAAGCTCGTTACGCGGTACTTACCTCGGCAATGGCGTAAATCTTCATGAAAAAAAAAAAAAAAAGATAAGAACAAATCATTTCAAAATGATTGCCAGTCCTCGATTATAACGACGAACTTCGAGCCGTAGAAAAAATTCTTCTAATATATGTTATATCGATAATAGTAAACGATGTATCATCAAAAATTAACAAAACCGTCATCGAATATATATATATATATATATATATATATATATTTCAAATTCATTACTAACGTGAAAAGAACATTCATCATTTAATCGTTGAAACGATCTAATTTTAAATCGAATAACACTCGATCCAATGGTACGAAATCTCTTAATTGATTTGGGCTCGCACCTTCGTTGTTTCAATACACGGTCATTGGATAGTCGAAGATAAAATTTAAAAGAGAAACAAAATATTGAAGTTAGACAGACAGCCAGGCAGAGTGAAAGAGAGAGAGAGAGAGAGAGAGAGAGAGAGAGAGAGAGAGAGAGAGAAAGAGAGAACGCGGAGACCACCTAGCTTAGCAGTACTCACTATAGACATTTACCTATACACCTACTCTCGTATATGCAATAACGAAGAGAATCGAGTATGAACGTTACCGAGAGCGTAGTAATGGCGGGGCCATTACGCTCGATCCAGAGTGTGTTCTCATCTTCGATAACGTTTGTACTTGTACTATGTAATACTAGTATTAGTAACAATCACGGTGTTGGTGAGTCCAAGTGCAGAGGGTCGACTAGTGCAGGGTTATTAATATCCCATCGTGATCCGTGGCCGGGTAAAGTAATCACAGCTCTTCGGAATGGACGCGAGAGGAGATCTCAATCTGCTTGGTGCAGTTCGCGAGACAAGGCTCGTGCACGAGACTGTTTCAAGCAGCTTCTTCTCTCTCGCTTTCTCTCTCTCTCTCTCTCTCTCTCTCTCTCTCTCTCTTTCTTTTCGTCGTGACCCCCCAAGAAATCTCTCTACTCCGTGCTCCACAATTATAGAGGGAATATAATCGTGTCTGGTGAGTCTGTAACCGCGTTGGTCACGCATCCTCTACACCCTCTCTCTCTCTCTCTCTCTCTTTCTCTTTTTCTCTTTTTCGTTCTCTGTCTTAGTCTCTCTCTCTCTTTCTCTCTCTCTCTCTCTCTCTCTCTCTCACTCTATCTTTCTTACTCTGACAACTACTTCAAAATGATGCATTTGTTGCGAGAGCTAAGACGAAGAAACGTCTGCTCGAGCTGCGAGAGACTGACGTCTCAATCGACGCCTGACGAACAAGAACGATTCGGTAGCTCCGCTTAAATGTATTATTCCCTTGATTTCTTTGTAATTAAAAATCGATAAAAAGATTTCGGAATCACATATACATCGAGACGAATGATACGAATGGTAGTGTCGTTTGTTAATTAAATACGTGTACATATACATATATATATATATGTGTGTGTGTATATCATACATTTTCGATAATTAAGTCGTCAAATTAAGTGATACAATTATAATGATTCACTGTCAGTAAAAACAATGACAATTTGTCCAGTTTTCATTATTAATTATCTGTGCGAAATATGATAGAAAACGTATGAATCAATTTAAACCCAATCAAATTCGCGGGCTAACGTTTTAGAGACTATGATAATCAAATGAGTAGTACCTATTATTTCCGGTAATGATTATATATATATATATATATATATATATATATATATATATATATATATCCTATAAACGTGATTACTTTTAGGATTATCATTATAAAAATAATGATTATGAATTATTATTTTTAAAATGATTTCTATACGTTAATATGATATCTGTTTTGATGTGTTTTATAACAACGAACGATAAAATAATAATCGATTAAATCGTTTGGAAGAACGCTATTGGCCGAGAGATCGATTAAGCCGCGATCGCGAGCGGTCATTGGCTGTTCCAATCAACCCTTTCCCTTTCCGGTACGTTTCCTAAATCGAAGAAGTACTTTCCGTGCGTCGTCCGCAAAATTGCAATTAATTAACATAATCTTTCCTTCGAGCGCGTCCGTCACTGATACGAAAATCGTTTGTCGAACTTCGTGATATCTTAGAGGAGTTGTTCGAAGGACGGGTCGTTGTCGCGTTTGACAGATATGCGCGATCGCAAATGTGACACCTCGTTCGGGGACCATTGTTACAACGTCGCGTTTAATCCTCCGTTTTATAGGTCTTATCTCGACGGATAGACCACCGCAGATATTAATTTTCCGAGTTTCCAACGAAAAGCTATACGTTACGACATGTTTCGTGCCTCCAGAGGGGATTTATCGTGTTTCGATTTTTCGACGACAATAGATCGAAATATTAAGAATTTTTGGACGGCCATTTTAGGTGTGACGTAATGCGCATGCGCGACAGGGATTCCTCCAATCGAGGTTGCCGGTTTTACGTCGCCATGTTGAATCTGCGTTTGCAAAACAGGTCGAAGGGAAGCTGCGTCGTTCTACCAATTAACAAGTAATTAATTAATCTTCATCGAACCTACGTACGCCTACCTACGTTTCAATCGATCGCGGAAAATTCCGTTTCTACGTGCGAGTATTGGCGCGCAATGTTGTCGTTCCAACTAAGAGATATACGCGAAAATAAAAAATCGACGCAATCGCGTACTCTCGTCGGAGTGGCCGTTGTTACGTAATACCTTTTCTTTCGAATTTTCGTCGTTTATTTTCGTTTAGACTCGACCTCCGATAGAGCTCGTTGCGTATTAATTTTACCTTTTATGTAAAAGTTTATCCTCGAGCGATCCGTATTTCTTCTATTCGATCTTCGTACATAACGTGCGTATATGCGTTTATATATTCATACGTGTATATCTATATATTCGTATAATGATTACGTCACATCGATCGTACACACCTAAACGTGTACGCACTCATAACCCATAGTCATATACATTTATGTATACGTCCGTTTTATGTACACACAAACACTAGTCATACTCCGTGCATATACACACATCACTGTATACTCGTGCACGTACGTAGACATAACCTTATTCTATAGTAACAGGGCTATTCATTTTGCAGGTTAAAATACTTCATATTCCAACATGCTAGGGTGTTTTCCTAACGTTTTTATTGGTACGCAGCAGTATCTCGTTCGTACAGAAAGCTCATCGTGCATGAGACTTGACAAGGCCCCTGGTAAGATCTTTTTATATATTTTTTTTTTTTTTTACTTTAAATAAAAGAAGTGTCTCCGACACTCTCTGAGACAGGATGTGCTTATCGTCGTCGCAAGGATCTACGAGGAGAAACTTAAAGCATCCAAGACTCTCCTTCGATGATTTCACCCAAAAATTTTTGTTTTTTTCTCGTTCTTTATTACAGCACAATAGTACCGACAATCTCGTGTTTTCCTTATTTACAGATCGTCGTCGTCCTTGCCGCTATGCGCGAAGGGCAAACGCGTGCGTCGTCTCGTTAGAAAATAAAAAAATAAAACGATCGCGAGGCAGCGCTTTTGCACGTCGACGTAAATTTTTTTTCTTTTTTTTCTATTCACGATACGCGATACGAATTAATTTTCGAGGAAACGTGCGTTAGCTCGCGTCGTCTGCGTGCAATGCAGAAACACATTTCGAGTCGAATCGTTTCTTCGTACGAAGTTTCATTTTTTAACAGTCACACGTATTCGTATATAAAAGTAATGTTTCGCGAATTAAACGCAGCGTCGTCGTCTCGTAATTAATTTTTACACTTTATACCGCTTATTTAAAGTCGATGGATCGCGAGTAATTCCTTAATCGTTTATATATTTCATTGTTTTCTTATACGTACGTGTATCGAGCATGCTTGTTCCGCGTATATTCGCCTTTGTATATAACGGGGGTAGTATTCTTGCTTCATCGATTCGAGTCGTTCGACTTTAAAAGGTGCACGAATCGACGTACACCTCTTCGTTATCATTGCGTTCGCTATTATTAACGACGAAATTTATTCGTTCGTTTATACGATTTGTCCGTTCGAAAAAAAAAAAAAGAAAAACTAAAAGGTCACGCGATATACGGCAAACGTTATACGCGTATACATCATGTGTTCTCGTTTATAAGCGTGCGATCTCGTATTGGCGAGAAACAATTATTACGGATTTAGTTTTTAAGTTGCATCCCTTTTTTTTTTTATTTATGTAAGGTCCAACAAATACGTTTCGTTTGTTTCAAATAAATTTTTTTTTTTTTCGAGGTAAACGTATGGGTCGTTCGAAGGTAACATTTTTTGCGTTGTTACGTCGAACTTATTATTCTAACAACAGCTGTCGACAAAATGGGTATATTTGATTCTAAATATTCTAGTTATATATATATATTTTTTTTTTATGGAAATATAGTTTTTCAAGAAAATATTAATGGATATGTATCCCGAATTAAATACCTGCGTTGGATATATATATATATATATATATATATATATATATATATATATATATAATAGAATAGCGTAAACAAATAGAAAACATTTGTCCTAAGTAATTCGTTGGTTCGTTCGTTTTTTTCTTTTTCTCATTTCTAGTCGAGTCGTCGTGTTAAAAGGACGAAACCGGAAGATAGAGAGAGAGAGAGAGTGAGAGAGAGAGAGAGAAACATGAGATAAACACATGGACGGTATAGGATAGAAAAGGAGAGAATGAAACGGGGAGAATAAAATAAGATAAAGAAAATGAAAAAGGGAGAAAAAGGATGAATGGGAAGAGGCACGCACGAGGTAGGCGCCGCGTTAATTTCACTTCGAAAAATCGTAAAATGCAAATGAGGGATCCACGGTTTGGGCTGGGCCTCGATTGGCAAATTGCGAGAGGAGCTGCCCTCCGCGTGCGACGGCCGTGCTGGCGCCCAAGGTGGTCGAGTAATTTTGCTTGCCATCTCTCTCTCTCTCTCTCTCTCTCTCTCTCTCTCTCTCTCTCTCTCTCTCTCTCTCTCTCTCTCTCTCTCTTTCTCTCTTACTTTCTCACTGGCTTCTCGCGAGAAAAAAAAACGGCAGCATCAGCGGCAGCCGTGCTGTGGACCATTCGGAGTTTCTTCGTCCTCCTCCTCATCCTCATCATCCTCCTCATCCTCCTCATCCTCCTCCTCATCCTCCTTCTCCGTGGAACATAAAAATGTGTTGATTATACGTTTGCTCGTGGTTCCTCAGCTCCGGTGATGTCGTTAAAGAACGCGTTCGGTTCGTTCGAAGTCGACGAAATCGTTAAACGTTGTGGGACACCATCGATCGCGATTCGCGAGAGGACATCTTTCAATTTGATCGTTATTTTTCTCTCTCTCTCTCTCTTTCTCTCTCTTTCTCTCTCTCTTTCTCTCTTTTTAAACCAACCGAAGATGGAGGGCCCTTTTCTTTTCATTCATCCCCACGAATGTTATTGCATTCGAACAATTTTGCCAATTATTTATAATTTTATTTGAATTCTACTTTTTCTTTTTTTCTTTTCTTTTCTTTTCTTTTCGTTCGCAAAAAATTTTCAATATTATTCTTTTCCTCTTCTCAAACATTACGTGGATATAATTTCATTGATCGCCGATGATAACTGTAATAAGCAAAGGATGACCTACCGCAAGAGATTTAAAATCTCTCTTTCCCCTCCCCCTCCACCCCCCCCTCTCTCTCTCTTTTAAATAAAGGAACAATTAGCGTAGAACGAAGAGAGTTCGTAAATTGAAAGCTTAAATTACCCGACGGGACGACGCCGTCTAATAATAATAAGAATAAGAAGAATAAGAAGAGGAATAAAAAAGAAAAAAAAAAAAAAGAAAGAACCATCAGAAAATGAGGATGATGGCGATGACGCGATGATAATGATGAAGAAGAAGAAGAAGACGAGGAGTTGAATGATGATATACGACGCGATTTTACGTCGAAAGGAGTAAAAAAAAAAAAAAAAAAAAATAAATAAATATCAATCCTTCGCATTTTATCGATTAACAAGGCAAACCTATTCCAAAAAAGGTTCAAATGTTATAAACGCGCGGGGAAGAAAGTGAGAAAGGTGGGTGGAAGGGGAGGGGAGGGTAGGGGAGGAAAGAAGGAAGATGGAGAAGAAAGTGTCGGATGGTAGAAGGTAACGCTGACAAAAGAGAGGCTCATAAATCCGAAGGAATCGCGAAGATGGGTCCTTAATCGACGGGTCGTCGACTAAACCAATAAAACTAATGAATCGCGAAGTTGTGTGTGCGCTCGCTCGCGCGCGCGCGCGAGCGAGCGCACGTCTCTCAAAGTTGACTCACGTGTTGGTGGTGTTGGCCCTTGGGCCCGGATGTTGTTCCCTTGCCTCCTGCGATACACTCCGAGCTGTCCGTCCGTCAGAGAGAGAGAGAGAGAGAGAGAGAGAGAAGAGAGAGAGAAGAGAGAGAGAGAGAGAGAGAGTCTATCCATTTCGTTCGTCTTCGTATTCTTCGTTTCTCTTTGCTGGCGAAAGATTAAAAATAAATAAAAGGCAATAAGTGCGGGACCCCGTGCGAAACCTGTCATTACGCGAGGCGGGCCCACCTTGTTAGCTCAGTGGGCCTCCATGACCATATCCAGTCGCTCATTCAAGACTCACGGAGTCCTGGCGCCTGCGCCGTTAAAATTGACCGGAATTCTTGGAATTCTTACCTCCGACGTTATCCGGCCAAGCGTGGATCTCTGCAACATCCTCCTCCTCCTCCTCCACCTCCACCTCCATCACCTCCTCCTATTTTCTTCTTATTTCTTTTTCTTCCTTCCTTCCTTCCTTCCTTCCTTCCTTCCTTCCTTCCTTCTTTCTTTATTTATTCGTTTATTTATTTCATCCTTTACTTGTTCTCTCAGAGACGATGGCTGAAATTTTGTTATAGGAGTTGAGGAATGTAGGTGGGATCATCCTCCGTATGTTTTTTTTTTTTTTCTGGATATATGTTTTAAGATCGGTGATGACATTGAAATTTAGAATCGTTCGATTTCCAAGTTGGATCAATTCAAGTACTTATTTACTTTTATTTATTTATTTATTTATTTTTTTCTTTTTAAGGTACCTCCGAACATCAAACATCGTCCGTACTCGGAGTTATCGTTACGATTCCAATTATATTGTTCCCTCAATTTTTTTTTTTTTTTATTGTTCCCCGTATAAAATTTTGCGAAAAGTATATTATTATATTATAAACGGATAGGAGATATACGATCGTTATATACGAATTTTTCTTTCCTTTTATTTATTTATTTATTTATTTTTTTTTTTTTTGAACGTTTCCAAGCGATATCAGAGAAACTAAATTCAGGGATTAGGAGGAAAAAGAAAAGAAAAGAGAAGAAAAGAGAACGGGTGGGGTGAGGGAGGAGGAGGAGGAGGAGAACTTTTCAAAAGGATCGATCGCGATTACCTCTCTCTCTCCTCTCTCTCTCTCTCTCTCTCTCTCTCTCTCTTTCTGCTCGAGCTCTTGAACTGCTTATTTTCGCATGCAAATCGCCGTCGTATGGCCGGCCACGTTTCCTTCGTGAGTGCCGGTTAAGCAAAGGGGTCACGTCGAAACGACCGGTATTACGCGTTCGCCCTGTCGTTCGTAATCTCAACTCTCTCTCTCTCTCTCTCTCTTTACCTATCGAAAGTAGAATCTGACGGTTTCGACTTTTCAGAGAACGAGAGAGATAGAGATAGAGAGAGAGAGAGAGAGAGAGAGAGAGAGAGAATGAGAACGAGAATAAGAAAATAACGAAAGGGTGCTTCGGTAAGCTTTCAGTAAGAAGGCGGAGGGAAACACACAGCGTAGGAGTATTGCGCCAGCGAGAACAGCATTGCCAGTGGTTAATGGCGAATAATTGGACAAAGCAGCCGCAAATTGGACCACCGAGTAAGGGGTCGTTGGGTCACCGGACGCTAATCGTCATCGTTGTTATTTGCATCTGCCGATCTTGCTCGTGTTCTTACGTATGCACGTATATCTATTCCACTTCTCGTCCATCTCTCTCTCTCTCTATCTCTCTCTCTCTCTCTCTCACTCTCTCTCTCTATCTATCTATCTTTCGTTAGAACATCCTCGTGATGTAACCGTTCATCTCTAGCAGTAGGTACAGTCTTTCCACTCGTCGGTCCCCTCGTCTCATCCGCTCCAGCTCGGAAATAGAAACGACCATTCGTTCGTTCGTTCGTTCGTTCGTTCGTTCGTTTAAAGTCTATTCGGAGATCGTCATCACGACCCTCGACGTAATGCTGCTAACTTGAGAACCGTACGCAACGGGGCAAAGCTCGACGGTATCTCGATATTTTATGAAATTAAATCGATCTTGAAGTAACCGTGAACCGTCTACCGTTCTCGTTGCGTTTCGACAAGAACGAAAAATAAACCACAAAAAAGAAAAGAAAAGAAAAGAAAAGAAAAGAAACTTTAATTTAGATAGTTTCGACGAATAGTCTCATTGGAGTTTTAGGGACGATTTCGTTTGGGAACGTCTGGTATACCTGAAATGACGTTTTTTTCAAGGATTTCGGACGGGGTCGGTCGATCGGTTCTTTGGTTGTTTGGTTGTTTGGTTGTTTGGTTGTTTGGTCGGTCGTAAGAACGTTATAAATAAAGTTTCTCTGTTAGAGGTGGGCAAGTGTTTTTCTGGATTAGCGCGATTCCGTCTCTTTCTCTCTCTCTCTCTCTCTTTCTCTCTTTCTCTTTGAGGATGCGGTTTTAGAGTAGCCAACGGGAGTCGTTTTGCCCTTAGAGATACTACAGTTGAGATCGAGGATCGAGGTTCCGGGGCTAATTACGGTAATGAGGCGGGCTAGAATCGGCTGTTCTCTCGCAAGAGAGAACCGACCTGGGCAACTCGCTGGAACGTCGAGAGTCGTGTCGGTCGGTTAGCCTAGCACTTTGAGGATGCCTCGGAAGCCGCCCTCGATCTGATAACACTGAACTGTCCTCCATCTCTCTCTCTCTCTCTCTCTCTCTCTCTCTCTATTTCGCACACACTAACATCACCCTTTGCAAGTTCCTCACGAGCTTCACTAGCAACGACATAGTCCTACGCTCTTCTACCATCTCTCTTCGTCTTCTTCGTCCTCTTCCTTTTTCTTTATTTCGAGTTCACCTTTCGTCGTCTTGCTTGCATTCAACGGTCTCTCTTATATGCGTGTCTCAGTTCTCTCTCTCTCTCTCTCTCTCTTTCTCTCTCTTTCTCTCTTTCGCGTACGTTAAACGTACCTTACGTCGTCGGTACGATTTCACCGAGAGATACGATGATCTATGTCACACGGCTGGCTCGAAGCGTTTGCCAAAGCAGAAACGGGAGATTGGACGTTGCCTGGACGATTATAGAAATCTTCTTAAGAAGCGTCTCGATAGGACGTTATATAAATTTATCGTTCGTGCAATTTCAATTTTCTTTTTTCTTTACGTACAATCGAATCATCTTACGATTTAGCGATATAATAATACGTTTTGTTGATTTAGAACGGGCTCGAGGGAGCGCGTTTATTTCTTTTTTTTTTTTTTTTAAAGATCTGGTATAAGATATATATATATACACATATATATGTATAGTCTTATCCTGCGGGATTTAAATAAAGGATGAGATGCACATCGTTTGGCGGAGTTGTCGCCGAAAGTTAGAATTTCAAGTGGAAAGGACCCGTTAAAGATCGAGTCCGACACGAGGAGTCACGTTTCTTTATCTCGAAGAAGGAGGGCGGGAGGGTAGGAGGGAGGGAGTCACCAGGCCGACGGAGGACACGAGTCCGGTCGTTGTAAGTACGCGACGAGGGAGATGTTCATCCTTGTCCTACGTTGAAAGGATCCCTCTAGGCGTGTGTCTCGGGTGGTGGTGGTGATGGTGGTGGTGATGGTGGTGATGGTGGTGGAAGGATCGATGGGTAGAATAGATTAGCAGGGCGCTTGTGTAACCGAGCGAGAGCCCACCGATGCAACCAGCCAAGAGGTATTAGGTCAAGTAAGTAATCTCTTAGCCGTCACGCCAACAGGAGCCCAAAGAGTCTTCCAAGATGGAAATACATCTTGATTGCTTTCGTCCCTTAGTTTCCTACCTATCCTTGGAGATTTCTTATTTTATCTATTCCATCTATTCGATCTATCTATCTATCTATCTATCTATCTATCTATCCCTTTCTACTCACTTCCCAAACACCCATTTCCTATATTAACTAATCGCGAACGTGTTACTTCTTACCCTCCCCCATAGATCTTGGTTTCCTCGATAGATAGATAGATAGATAGATAAATGGATGGATAAATAGATGTTTCTCATCTCGTCGGGCCATTTTGATAACGCGAACGATAATGGTTTTTAATCGATTTCAAATCCGACGAATCGGTCGAACGTATTATCTACGGATAATATTGACGAACGATAAAGTTTGGCCCCCGTGGTAGATATTTTTTTTTTTTTTTTTAATTAAACGTCAGTAAGAAAATATAGGGTATGACGTTCGATTAAATCGTACGATTATAATCGTTCGCGGGAGAATTCGAGGAACGTTCGAAATTTTCGAAATTCACGTTAGAGACGATGTGTACGCGTACCCGGTGTTCGTATTGTATTCTCATTGTGTTCTAAGTGAACGAGAGAGACACACGCACGAAACGAAACGAAAAAAAACAAAAAAGAAGAAGAAGAAGAAGAAGAAACGTTCCGCGTTTTCCATAGACGACCTTTCCACGGGTTTAAGGCCGAGGTGACTCTCTCCGTTTTGTTTCGCCTGTTCTCGGCCGAATTCGAGCCGCGTGGCGCGTAAACTCGTAAACGGGCGTGTTTAATACTGGTCCGGGCGGACTCGTAAGAGCGCACGTCGTTTGAGCGGCTTAGGATCAAAGGATCACGTCTCTCCTACGCATACCGCATCGTCCGGTACGAGGCACCGGACCTCGATGCTTCGTGATGGGCATGGGACCGATTGCATTATGGTCTACGCTTTTACTTGGACGAATAAAAGAGACACGGGCTTGATGTATGTATATACGTACGTATGTATATAACCGTGTATATGATATACGTACGTACGTAAATATGTGTGTATGTCTCTTTCGACGTTCGTTCCTATCACGGCCTAACAACAACGAACTTATTCCCTTCGTATTTGTTTTTATTTTTTTTTTAGAAAAAAAGATCGATACATCGAAGCGTTCGATGGGTCGTACGATCTAATCGACGAAGACGGATGGAAAAAATTAATTTTATTACTTACATCGTCGCGACGAATAGCGTTAACACTCCTCCCAACGTCGCGAATTTTCTATTGGAAATATTCTTTTTTCTTTTTTTTTTTTTTTTTTTTTTTTTTTTATTCGCACGAAACGTCGTCGGTGCGATAAAAAAAGGTTCAACGACGGATTCGTCGTTCCCGTGGGATTAATTCGTGCGATCGACGATAAAGATTGATAAATGATTAGAGGAATTTAAGATTGGATAAATGATCGGACGAATTTTTTTTTTTTTCTGTGAGAATTATTCTTCCTTTCACTTTGCTTTGCCGAATGTTTTATTTTTTTTTTTTTTTTATCCGATCGAACGATCAAAGCGTATAATGTTCGCGTAAGGTTGCGCTCGTTGAAAGGTTGTAGGGGGTGGAAGAGGTGGAGGGGGTGGAGGGGGTGGTAAGACTCGTTCGATGAAACCCGTCGATCGTTTTCAAAAAGAAAGAAGAGGGAAGCGTCGGAATCGTCGTTCGCGACGACGTTGCCTTTTCTTTTTCTTTTTCTTTTTCTGTTTTCTTTTTCTTTTTTTTTTTTTCACAACTGACTTGCTTCCTACGGCCGTTGAGAGGCGATTTTTGTGCGGAAATCATGCAAGTCCCGCCTCGTACGCTTCTCCAAAGTACGCCCATCTCGTCGTTGGGTGGTCCGCGAGGAGTGTCGATCGAGATCGAGATCGTGATCGTGATCGTGATCGTGATCGTGATCGTGATCGTGATCGATCTCTCTCCTACGATCTTTTTTCTTTTCTTTTCTTTTTTTTTTTTTTTTTTTTTTTTTAATTTTTTCTTCTTTTTCATACGATTAAGGGATTGATTTTAGGTAGAAAGCTCGTTTCTTAATTCTAATCCACGTTACAATCAATTACTATTAATTATCGTGATTATTTTTTTATATTGCATATTTTTATTTTTTTTATTTTTTTGACAGAGTTTAATGAACAAAAAGTGAGGACAGATATCTTTTGAGTATCGAAATGGTGAATCGTCTGAAAGATCGATAGGAAAGAATCGCGAGTCTCCATCGTGTGAGGTCCACCTCGCGTTCATATAGTTTCGACTTTCGCGAGGACCGCGTTTCATGACTATTCATGAAGGATCGAGGGTAGTCGATGGAGAGAGAGAGAGAGAGAGAGAGACAAAGAGAGAAAGAGAGAGAAAGAGAGAAGCTAAAGCGAAAAAGGAAAGCAACGAAGAACGCGATTTTACGTTTGTGCGAGGCCGCACATCCGCCGGCTAGGATCTCTGCAAGGATCCGGTAGGACAATGCCGGCTTCTTTGCTTCTTTTTCATATATTTTTTTTTCTCTTATTTTTATTTTTTTTTTATTTGTTTTTTTTTTTTTGTTTCATTCACTGTTCTTCCTCTTTCACCTTCGTCGAAAGAGGAAGAGAGAGAGAGAGAGAGAGAACGGGAATGAGGTGGTCCGAAAAAGAACCCGCGAAAGGATCCCGCGCGAGGGGCAACGGGGGGGGGTGGGGTGGGGGACAAACAGAAGTATGATCCAACATGAAAGAACACCGCCTCCGTTCTCGCAAGGACCCGTCCCCGAGTACTCAAATTTGGATTTATGCAGGACGATATGCGAGGGGGCCCCCGCTCGTTTGCCACGCATGCAAATCGCCGGACCGATCTAACGTTACGTAGAAATATATATATATATATATCGGCCTTTTCTCATTCTCTATTCGGTTATAAATGATTTAGTACGCACGCGTACGGATTGGAAAATGCTATTCTTGTTTCTCTCTCTTCTTCTTCGTCTTCTTCCTCTTTATATACGTTCTTTATGTACCTACAGTATTAACGATCGGTATAGTTTCTTTTCGTTTTTGTATTTTTTTTTTTTTTTTTTTTTATCGATCGAAGTTAGAAACTTCATAGATCGACTCGACGAGGTATCCGTATTTCCAATACTCTCGATGATGACAAAGTCGAACGGGATCTTTTGATCGTTGGAAGATAGAAAAAAAAAAAAAATAGAAAAAATAAAAACAAAAAGGAAAAAGATATGAAATCTTTTCCGTCGAATCTCTTTAACAATTACAGATCGCATCGTAATCATTCTCTCTCTCTCTCTCTCTCTCTCTCTTTCTATCTATCTATCTATCTATCTTCTATGTATATATCTATCTCTATCTCTATCTCTATCTCCATTCTCCCGGGTTCTTTCCGAACGAATACTCCCGGTATTTTCTTTCTTCTTTGATGATGGTGCCCACGTGATCGTCGTACAGATATCACGCGGAAGCGCTCGAGCACGTGGCTTCGAAATATATGCCGGGAGGTAGGTAAGTGTTTGCATTGGTTAGGGTTGCCCGAGGTACGTTTCACGTAGAGGGATTGGTCAGTTTAACGGCGCAAAACTAGCTTCGTTAGCTGATTGAGTTAGCTCGCTCGCGGTCAGCACTGATTAGAACAAACCGACCGGCCTACGCCGCTTGATTGCACGAGATGGATGGAGAGAAGGAATGATCGAGCTCGCAACAGAGAGAGAGAGAGAGACAGAGAGAGAGAGAGAGAGAGAGAGAGAGAGAGAGAGAGAGAGAGAGAGAGGGATGGGAAAGATACATACATAGGTAGATAGATGGATAGATGGATAGATGGATAGATAGATAAATAGACGAACAGAAAGAGAGAGAGAGAGAGAGAGAAAATACACGCGGCCTGCTAAAAGAGGAGGAGGAGGAGGAGGAGGAGGAGGAGAAGGAGGAGAGGGAAGGAGTGAGGTTCGTCCATCGTTGGATGGTGGACGGTACTCAACGAGCAGGCCGTTTTCGGATTTTGTTCGACCAACCAACGGTAGCGAACGATATTCTGCTAGCTACGTGAGCCGATTGCCAAGACCGATAACGTTTGCGGTGCCAGCATGAGAGAGAGAGAGAGAGAGAGAGAGATAGAGAGAGAGAGAGAGAGAGAGAGAGAGAGGATGGCCGGTTCTCTTGACTAATTGGCAATACCTCCTCGGCGAATGACCATAAACGACGAGAGAAAGAGAGAGCGAGAGAGAGAGAGAGAGAGAGAGAGAGAGAGAGAGAGAGAATACCTACGTACGTCGCACGGCCGAGGGAATTAAGCGCAAAGACGTAACCCTTTACCAAAGGAGGGCCGCTTACAATCCGATATCGGAAGGCACGACGTTGCTACTGTTGTTACTGTTGTTGTTTCCATGATCTTGTTGCGGAGACACTACGGGAAATTAAGGATCGGGAAGGATCGTGAGCATCCTCAAAGAGAGAGAGAGAGAGAGAGAGAGAGAGAGATAGAGAGAGAGAATAGGTGCCTGGTTAGTTGGTTACTTGGTTGTTTGCTTCCCCGTTCGTTTGTGTTCTTCGATCGTGGAAATATTTTATCTTCGAAATTGTAATTGTAGATGTGAGAGAGAGAGAGAGAGAGAGAAAGAGAAAGAGTGATAAGGATAAACAAAGAGCGAATAATTGGTTCGGTTGATGATTAGATTCGTTTTATCGCTAGAGACGTTTAAAGAAAGAAAGCTTCCTACGAATAATTTATCGTCATTCCGTCGATTTGCATGATCCCGATGCCGACGTGTATCCCAATTAGAGGCGAGAGCGAGATCGAAACGAGACGGATGGAGGAAAGAGAAAAGAAAAGACAAAAAAAAAATGGGAAAATATTTATTGAAAATATTTTACAAACAATCCGAATCGAAGCCGAGCCTCGGGGATAATTATTTCATTTTCTTTCCTTGCGAGGTTTGTTTTCTTTTATTTATTTATTTTTTTTTTTCCCTCATCAAATCTACTTTGGGTTCTCACAGAGACGACGATCGAGCTAATTGCTACTTAAAAACAAGGAGATGCAAATGAGATAGAGATAGTTAGATAGATGTAAATCAAGATGGTGAGATGAAGGTGAAGACGTTCGGCGAAAAGTAAAAGGTGCTGGAGGAGTTTTCTCGCTTAAGAAGGATCGTCGTTGCCTTTGTATCTTAGTCGGTCGTTGTCACGAATAAAATCATTATAGAAATCCGAGGTTTATATTAAGAATGGCCGAGGTACGTTACCTTGGTGTACAAGTGGACGAGTATAGAGACGAGTGGTTAACGAAGACGACGACGGAACGTAAAACGGGGGCGGAGAGTCGATAATTAATTCGGTGCCAGGGCCTGTGAGGTTCTTGCCTCGTCGGCCATGTTTTTCCCCCCCCCCCCCTGCTAAGTTAGGGGATGCAAGTCTCGAGTGCATCGCTCTTTGGCGAATCTCTCGGCAGTCGGCTTGCCTCCTAACGAAGGGTGCTCTTGTCTTTTCTCTCTCTCTCTCTCTCTCTCTCCTCTTCTTTTCCTTCCCTCTCTCTCTCTCTCTCTCTCTCTCTTTCTCTCTATCTTTTTCATTTTTTCCTTCCCCCTCTACTATTTGAATCATTTCATTTCTCCTTTTTATACTTCCGATTTTTCAAACTTCTCGAAATCCCATCTCTCGTTTGACGTCCTTTATCGAATGATAAAAAGTGATCGTTGTCGTTCGTAAGTACGTACGTTTCTCCTCGCATCTCTTTTGAGAATTTACTACGGGAGCCTCTTTCTTCGGTTCGTCCCGCGAGAAGCATGTAGCCACGAGGTGACCGCGTTTATTTTGGATTCAGTGCACACGACGTTTAAAGAACCGAAAGAAGAACGAGAAGAAAGTCTCGAAGATTCCCACACTCCAGGAGTCCGAGACTTTGCTGGTTTCTCCTCTCTCTCTCTCTCTCTCTCTCTCTCTCTCTCTCTCTCTCTCGTTATCTCTATCTATCTCCATCTCTTTCCTCGTTTCTTTTGCTGCGGCTTATTCCATCAAATTCCACGAGACGCATTAGATCGATCCTGTATATATATCGATCGACGTACGATTCGATACCCCTTCGATCCTCCTCTTTCATTTCTCCGTTTTGCGATCGTACGATTCCTTTCACGAAGAAAGGAACGAATCACGAGCGAAAGAAAACAATTAATAAAATCGCCTTCCCTTATCTTTTACTCCATTACGATTTAATTATCAGATAGGGAGGATAGATGGTTCGATATTCGATCTAACGATGAGACACGCAAAATGGTTAGATCAACGAAGAGGTTACGTTTTGTGTAACGGACCAAAATTATCTAACGACTAATCGATCGATACTCGATCGAGGTGGTGTAGGGTCGATCGTTAAAATCGTACGAAACGCGCGCGATTAGAAGCAATTTGAAAAACACTATACGCGTTTGGTAATGTAAGCCTTGTTCTTTTTTGTTGGTTTTTTTTTTTTTTGTATTTTTTTTTTTTCTTTTTTGGTTCCTCCTCCCCATTCAAGAAAGGCCTCCTCTCGCGTCCTCCGTCGCTATAACTTCTCTCGCGGGCACGATCTAGTTTTCATTCATCTCCGCTTTGCCCGATGACCTCGGTGACCTCGAACCCGTACCCGAGACGAATACTCGTATTACGTACGCTCCATTCTTGCCTCCTCCTCCTCTTCTTCTTATTCTTCTTCTTCCTCCCTCTTACTCCGGCCCGTCGTCATCCATTCTCGGTTTTCTTTTTTATTCTTGAGAAAATCCCTCTCCCGTAGATCTCTATCTCCTATTTCTACGTGGTCACGAAGCCAAATCGTTTCACACGAAGGTCTCGTCCGTCTCCACGTTTTTCCACGTTCCCGTATGTTTTTATTTTTGTTTTCTTTTTTTTTTTCCTCCCCTCCCTCCTCCACCGCTCTATCTTTTTATCTCTCTTTTTTTTTCATCGATCTCGTTCGTTGATTCGACGACGAAAAGATCTCCTTTTTCGTTCCAATCGCTACAAGCGCTAACGTTTGATCGAAGGTCTCGCGATAAAGTACGACGAACGTATTCCGTACGTTTAAGATCGTCGAAAGTAATTAACATTTTCAATCATTTAACATAGAGATATGTGTATATATATTTTAATCTTTCGAATCGTCGAGAACAATTAAATGCGAATTTATAATCGAAATTAGTCGTACAACGGATTGGGATACTTGCGATTGTTAATCGGATTCAAAGAGTTGGTAGATATGAGATTATGTTGTTCGTCGGAAAACTAGAACTACGTTTGAGAGAGAGAGAGAGAGAGAGAGAGAGAGAGAGAGAGAGAGAGATAGAGAAAGAAAGAGATAGGAGACGGCGTTAAGAGTCGGAGGTAAACGCAATTACATCCATTGTCCTTAATTGCGGTAACGAGATAAGATACGATAACGCGTTTAATTGCCGGCAAAACGGACGCGTTACGCGATTCGACGAAGTTACGCGGCTCTTACTTGATTCTACACAACAACCACACACACACACACACACGCGCGCGCGCGCGCGTAGAGACGTAGAGACGTACAGAAAATGTATGTACACACACATACACACATAAACACACATACACATACACATACATATGTAAGTACGTTCGCGTTCGTATCTTCCGACGCAATTATGATACCTACTTGTAAGTGCATTAATAATACACGCGATCGCGTGTATCAGCCGAGTAGCAGAAGTAAGCTCGTTCGGACGTTGTTAACAGCGTTATATCGTCGCCCTTGTCTTTTCCAGCTCGAAATGAGCGGCTTGTTGAGTATTAAGTAGTATCACAGGTGGCTCGACCGCTTCAACTATCACTTTCTTTACGAAATTTATGAATTCCCTATGGTGTCTTCCTTAAATCGTAAAATAAAGCTTAACGTTAGTCTTCTTCCTCTTCCTCCTCCTCCTACTTTTTCTCTTCTTCTTCTTCTTCTTCTTCTTCTTCTTCTTCTTCTTCTACTACTAACTAATTCTACTTTTTCCTCCTCTTCTTCTTCTACTTCTTCCTCTCTTCGTTCGTTGCTCGTTATACGTCGGATACTTTATTAGATTTGTTCAAGATCGAATCGAGCTTCCTTTACGTATTCCTCTCGATTCCATTGGCGAACTTGCTGAAATTCTAAGAACGACTTCTGGTCATTCGAATTTAGAGAAAGAAAAAGAAAAAAAGAAAAGAGAGAGAGAGATGGGTTCCGTGAGACACCTGGTCTACGCGATTGGCCTTTCTAAAACGCAAATTGCTGTGGGGAACTAGAGATTAGAAATGTTCGTTTTCTTCTTCATCCTCCTCCTCCTCCTCTTCCTCCTCCTCCTCCTCTTCCTCTTCTACTATTTCGTAAAATTGTTCGCATCCTGTCTTGGTGGTTTAACCAGGAGAAGATAGACTAATTGGATGATGTTGGATATTCTTTCTTTCTTCCTTCCTTTTTTCTTCTCTCTCTTTCTCTCTCTTTCCTATCTTCAGAGTCATTCGCTCGAAGTTTTAACATAATCGATAGAAAATGAAAAGATTAATCGATTGGAAATCGAGAGATAAAGAGTGCCTCGAAGGTTTCACCTTTGCTTTGGACACGTAGAAATGACTGAAAACATAAACGTCTCATCTGCCAGAAAGAGACAGAGAGAGAGAGAGAGAGAGAGAGAGAGAGAGAGAGAGAGAGAGAGAGAGAGAGAGAGAAGAGGTTGAAGAAGTTTGGAGCGAAAGGGAGAAGGGCTACAAGGGCGGTAAAGCGAGAAACGTAGTAAGAAGAAGAAAGAAAAGACGAAGGAAGGAGGAGGAGGATGAGGAGGAGGAGGATGAGGAGGAGGAGGAGGAGGAAGAAAAGGAGATGAGGAGGAGGGCCAGAAGGAGCGGGGGGCAAGAGTATAAACAAGAGACGGTCCCCGGCCACCCAGCTAGTGGACTCCTCTCTCTCTCTCTCTCTCTCTCTCTCTCTTCTTCTTCTTCTTCCACCTCCTCCACCTCCTCTTCCACCTCCTCATCCTCTCGTCCTCGTCCTGGTCCTCCTCCCGCTGGCTGCGCTCGATATTCAAACTAATAAATTAGGAGGCCCTCCGGGGCCGGGCCCGCGTATGAATCATCTAAAACAATGGAATGCAGACTAAGATGGCGCCTCTTTCTCTCTCCCTCCCTCCCTTCATCCCTCCCCCCCCTCTCTCTCTCTCTCTCTCTTTCTACTCGTCTCATCTTTTCTTCTTTCTTTCTTTCTACTTTGCAGAGGAGGAGACGCAGAAAACGGCAGACTTCGCTGACAGTCCGACGACAGACAGCCAGTTCGAACTTGCTATCGGGAGGTCCTTTTGTCTCTTTCTATCTCTTTCTAGTCGAGACAGATCAGTGGTTCTCATTTTTATATACTTCTCTCTCTCTCTCTTCTTTCCTTATCTCCTTCTTCTTCTTCTTCTTCTTCATCATCATCATCTTCCTCGATCAGCTCTGATTCTTCGTGGAAGTTTATTGAGAGTCTTCCTCGTCTTCTATCCTCCTCCTCCTCCTCCTCCTCCTCCTCCTCCTCCTCCTCCTCCTCCTCTTCATCCTCATCCTCATCCTCCTTAGTCAATCCAGTCACGGATTCGCTCGGGCGAGAAGCTCGCGACTTAAACTCGTTCCTCCGGCTGCCGTGGTGGAATTAAGATTCGCGCCTCCGTCTAACGCGTTCTCGTCCTCGCTCATTATCCCCAATACTCGATCTCAATATAATCATAGAGAGAAAGAGACAAAAAGAATGAGTTAGAGTCGAGACGAGAGAGAGAGAGAGAGAGAGAGAGACGAGAAAAATTTCTAATATATCGTGTCATCTACAATATATCTAATAAAACTGTTCCGCTCTCTCTCTCTCTCTCTCTCACTCTCTCTATCTATCTCTCTCTCTCTCTATCTATCTCTCTCTCTCTCTCTCTCTATCTCTATCATTCTCTGTCTCTGTCCTTCATCGTTTGAAACGTTTGTTCGCTCGGTTGCCGGCTAAAAGCATGGAATAATAAATCAAGCCAGTTGTTCATCCCCCTGATTTCCATCCCCCTATCCTCCCCTCACCCCCTCCACCCACCTACCTACCTACCTACCAACCTACCTATCTATCTATACGTGTTGGCTCAACAATGACCATTGTCCGGGACGATACGCGACCACTCGAAATGATCTCCGGTCACAAGTCATTACCTTTTCATTTTAAACCACCCCCGCAAACTCGTACATTCTCTCTCTCTCTCTCTCTCTCTCTCGATTATTGTGAAAGGAGACGGAAGACACAGGCTTCGGGGGGTGGAAAAAATACAAGGGATGGAAATCGTGTGAGCCCGAACTGCCACGATAATATATCGTACGTTCCTCGTACGATCATCCGTCCCGTGTTATGGGCTCGTGCCACGTTTCTGCCACGTACTCATACTCGACAGCTGTGTGACCACTACTCTCTCTCTCTCTCTCTCTTCTCTCGTTCACGTTCGACAGATGGAGGTGGCTATGACGATGGTGTGGTGGTGGTTGTGTCGGTTGTGCCACTCTCGTATCCAACGTGAAAGAAATCGAGATCGAGATCGATTTCTGATCGTTCGTAAAAGGTTCGTTTTCGATTGTATTATACATCGAATAGTTTTACGTTTGGACTGCCTCCTTTCTTTATTTTTATCTTTTTCCTTTTTCTTTTTCACTCTCTCTCTCTCTTTTATTATTATTCTCGTTGGTTGCGTCTCGAGATATTCGAGAATTTTCGGTAACGATACCACTTTACGGCGTGCGGGGGTTGGGATTGGGGGGTTGGGGGGGGTTGGGGGATGGATAAATTTTGTCGGAATAGGTAGGAGGGAGTGGACCAACGAAAATTTATCGTTCCATTCCACCACCACCCCCTCTCCCCTCTCCCCTTCCATCCGTTATAATAGCATTGATTCTAAGTGCCCGAGGATAAACACACGCTTAGAGACGTGACTCGTGTCTATTATACTGTACTTCCTGAAACGCAGTTACGTACTAAATGGATTTGGACGGGGATGATCATGCGAGAGAGAGAGAGAGAGAGAGAGAGAGAGAGAGAGAAATTCGGCTAAGCATCCATCGTTCGCAACGATTTTTGCGTTTCCATCGTGCGAAGAAAAAACCAAAAATAACGAACACGCGTGACAGATCGTTTTCATTCGTCGAGATTTCGAGCTCGTAATTTTGTTGTCGTCGCGTTAGTATCGTCGCGATGTCCTGTCGCGCATTTTTTGTTTTTTTTTTTTTTTTCTTTTAGATAGTCACTTCTAATCGCGCATCGAAACATATTTTTTTGTAGTATCAATATTTTGTTTCGCTCGTGCTTGCGTGCGTGCGTTTATAATTTTTCTTTTCTTTTTCTTTTTTTTTTCTCTCTCTCTCTATTTTACCCAAAATAATTCTCTATCTATAATTGATCTCTTTTCAATTTCATTCGAAAGAGCCTCCCGCCGAAAAAAAAAAAAAAGAAAAAAAACGAAACAAAAATCGATCGAGAAGAATGGTGGGAGATAGACGGGGGAGGAATATCATTTATATGCCTTCCGCAACACACGAGCTCTCCTCTCCCATCGTGGCACCTGAAACAATTCCAAGTTATTTTATCCAAAAACTGTTGGAAGCGTCGGCCTTTATGTATCAGACAACGCGAGCTCGTCGTTTGTTCCCAATTTAAAACAAAACAAACGTGGATACCGCGTAGAGAAATAGAAAGAGTGAGAGAGAGAGAGAGAGAGAGAGAGAGAGGGATAAAAAAAGGAAACGATCGAGGGTGAGAACGAGACAGATAGATAGATAAAGAGTGAGTGAGAGAGAGAGAGAGAGAGAGAGAGAGAGAATGGCGCTGACAGGCGAAACGCACGTAATAAACCACTTCGAGAGGGAACGAGCGTTTTCACGACGATTAACGGGTGTTCCAGGCAAGCGCCGTTTTTGTAAAACGCCGCTTCGAAACGTTTCGTCCGTTCGTTTCTCTACCCAAACCTCCACCCCTCCTCCTCCTCCTCCTCCTCCTCCTCCTCCTCCTCCTCCTCCTCCTCGCTCGGTCGGTCGGTCGGTCGGTCGGTCGGGCTCGCTTGCCTGGCAAATGGTTTATCCGAGCTAAAACCGCGGCCGCTAGAAAATTTAAATCAGAATGGAGCCGCGAATGCCCCGGACAATATTGCCGCGATCGTATTGTTCCACTCTGTTCGGGGCTGCCGCTGTTTTATTTTTTCTTTTTTTTTCCTTTTTTTTTTCCACCCGTAAAAGAGCGAGAGACTGACGGAGATAGGGGATGGCTATACACGTACTTTGACGGACAGAGAGAGAGAGAGAGATAGATAGAGAGAGATAGAGAGATAGAGATAGAGGGAAATAGAAAGAGATAGATAGACAGATAGACAGATAGACAGTAGAGACTCGGCAATCGCAAAATCGACGTATCTAAGTATTTGTAACGTGTATAAGGGAGTAATGGTTGGGGGCTTAGATTCGATTGCTCTCTGCCACATCGTGTTTTTCCTCCTTTTCATTTTTCGTTCCTATCGAACGAGGATAGAAAGAGAAAGAGAGTGATGTGGCAGAGGTGCTGGAGGATCCGGGTGGTAGAGATCGACCGATCGACGTTTCGCGCAATTATCGAACCTTCGACTCTTCCTTTTCTTCTTTTTTTTTTTTTCTTTTCCCTACTCCTCCTCCTCCTCCTCCTCCTCCTCCTCTTCCTCCTCCTGCCTGCCCACCCATCTCCCTCTCTCTCTCTCTCTATGCTCGTGATACGATTAAAACTCTTTCCTAGTTAAAAAGATTTTTCAAGAGTTTGACGTTTCCATCGATTATATCGATCGACGTTTTCGCACGATTAACGTTCGAGTTTGTTGCAATTGAATCCAACGAAGTTTTTCAATCTCCATTCCTATCTACTCCGTCTGATATGTTCGGAATTACAATGGGGCTGAAGGGGAGGTCAGTGTGGGTGTGAATGTGGGTGTGGGTGTAGGTTGAGCGTGGGTGAGCTCTCTCTCTCTCTCTCTCTCTCTCTCTCTCTCTCTCTCTCTGTGATCCTAGATCATATTAATCCTTCGATCGCGTACTCGTCCGATTGTGGCGTAAATTCTCTTAAAAAAAAAAAAAAAAAAAATAAATAAATAAATAAACAAGAAAAAAAAAAAAGAAACCCATGGAAAATGTCTGTAGGAACATCGAAAGGGAGAAAGAAAAAAAAAAAGAAAAAGAAAAAGAAGTATGTTTTACCGAGTACGATGAAATTGAGGCGAAGAAATTTCAGTTTAAGAAAACCGCAGACACCCCAAGTCGCTTCCTTCCGTCCCCTTGTCACCCTCACCCTCTCTCTCTCTCTATCTATCTATCTCTCTTTATCTCTATCTATCTATATCTTTGTCGTCTTCTCTACGAGAACGTTTTCACGAGGGACGATTGTAACCATAGAAATTACGAGAGGAGGACGTTGCTGCTTAACCGTAACTGCGGTCGATCGCAACGGCCTTCGCAGCACGGAGCCGCCAGCACAGTGACCAATTTCAGGGCGAACCACTATCATCGGCTGTTCACCGGACCATGGCGAATACTCGCTTCTTTTACCACGCGGATGTCGTGAAAATGACTATGCGTGCTGCCTGATTCGAGAGAGTCCTGGGGAGAGACGACGACTACGAAGACGACCCATCGCCAGCTACGAACCGTGAAATTCTTACTTCTACGATTCTTTAACGAACGTTTCTTTCTCTCCTTCTCTCTCTCTCTCTCTCTCTCGCTCTCTCTATTCATCTATCTATCTATCTTGCTCTTACTATCGTTTGTTCGAGCTCTCACTTTCCCGAAGTCGGATCTCTCCTTTCTCGACTTTTACTTCCAATCGATTTCATACACTTTTATGGATTTCATGATCATTCGAGACAGACAAAGATAGATAGATAGATGGATAGAGAGAGAGAGAGAGAGAGAGAAGAAGATAATAAGAGAGAAAAGAAAATTCGTATAAAACGATCCGAATAGATTTAATAGTCGCGTTAATTTTTTAAATAGTTTGTAGCGTTTGTTTCGAACGAGGAACGTTAACTCGCTCGTATCTTCATATTGAAATGAAATATATCGAAGCAAACGTTCCTATGACGTTTCACCGTGTATTTCGATCTTAAAAAGTAGTCGTATATTTACACAGACGAACAAATTCGAGTTACAATTTAAATATTTAACGAGAATGAACGATCGAAATGAGACAGAGAAGATGTCTATGAAGTTTGGATCAATTTTTTAGAACGTTTTGGGATCGTAGAAAAATTACGGAGAGAGGGAAGGGAGGGAGGGAGGGTAGAGAGAAGAAGGTTCACGTGTTTCCTGTTCTTTTTTATTCTATTTTTTTGTTCTTTTTTTTTTTTTTTTTAATTTTCCCATCGTCTCCCTCGTCGTTAATGAATCGACAGTTTAAGAGAAAGTTTCGTGCGGCTTTGCATAGACCGGATCTCTTCTCGATCTTTTTTTTTTTTTTTTTTTTTCTCTTTTTTTTTTCGTTTTCTTCTCTCTCTATCTCTTCTTCTTCTTCGTCTTCATCTTCCTCCTCTCACCCTCTTCCTTATACTCTTCGTGGTATTACATTTACTCGCGCTAGGAGTCTCTCCTCCTCCTCCTCCTCCTCCTCCTCCTCCTCCTCCTCCTCTTTCGTGGAGCGAAAACGACTTTTTCTTCTGCCGCCCGTCCAACGACGACGACGACGACGACGACGACGACGACGACGGCCCTTCCTTCTCGTTCTCTCTCTCTCTCTCTCTCTCTCTCTCTCTCTTTTAGTATTACGAGAGAGGGTCGAAGGATATGCCGGCAAGAAGTCCGAAAGAAATTGTCAGTGATCGATGATCCGCTCTCGTCCGGGGTGACCGAGAAAAGCGACCGACCCCGCCTGTCGCGCCGAGTAAGGGATGGAAGCTGAAAGCTTTTACATTCTTCGAGAACGGCCGAGCGTGTCTCGTGAGAAAGAGATAGAGATAGATAGATAGATAGATAGATAGATAGATAGAGATAGAGATAGAGATAGAGATGGAGAGAGGGAAGGGCTGAGGGATAAAAAAGAATATCGACGTCGTTGGATATTCGCGTTAGATGATTCTGAATTTCTTTTCATCTCCTAGCATCGGCATATATACATCGGTTATTTGGATAACAAAATTAGAAGAAGAAGAGGAAGAGGAAGAGGAAGAGGAAGAGTCTCTTTTGGTTATTTATTTCTTTTTTTTTTTTTTTTTTTTTTTATTATTATTGTTTCTTCTCTTTTTAGTTCGAATTAGAATCGCATTTGTTGGATCATTGTTCAGAGTTATGAGGGTGTACAAAAATTATGACGTATCACAGCGAAGAAATTTAACCTATTAATTTAAAAAGAAAGAGAGAAAGAGAGAGAGAGAGAGAGAGAGAGAGAGAGATTATTTTATTTATTTATTTTCTTCTTTATTGTTTCTTTTTTTTTTAGTTCGAATTAGAATCGCATTTGTTTTGATTTTTGTTTAGAGTTATGAAGGTATAAAAGAATTATGACGTATCATAGCGTAGAAATTTAACCTGTTAATTAAAAAAGAAAGAGAGAGGAAGACAAACAGAGATAGAGAGAGAGAGAGAGAGAGAGAGAGAGATTATTTTATTTATTTATTTTCTTCTTAATTGTTTCTTCTTTTTTAAGTTCGAATTAAAATCGCATTTGTTTTGATCTTTGTTCAGAATTATGAAGGTATGCAAAAATTATGACGGATCACAACGGAGAAATTTAATCTGTTAATTTAAAAAGAAAGAGAAAAGAGAGAGAGAGAGAGAGAGAGAGAGATTATTTTATTTATTTATATTTTTAAATGTTTCCTCTCTTTTTCGTTCGAATTAGAATCGCATTTGTTTTGATCTTTGTTCAGAGTTATGAAGGTATAAAAAAAATTATGACGTATCACAGGGAAGAAATTTAACCTGTTAATTTAAAAAGAAAGAGAGAGAGAGAGAGAGAGAGAGAGAGAGATATTATTTTCTTTATTTATTTATTCTTTACTCACGTCGAAAGAAAGCAAATTCTAACGAATTCTTAACGAATGGTGTGGGGAAGGGGGGAAGGGGGTATCACGTTTACGACCGTGTCTAACAACGACGATGATTCGATCGATCGAACGTTAACGAGAGTACGATCGAATTGAGAAACTAATTGCACGAACATTATAAATCGTGGTTTCGAGAAGTCTCTAACTTTCTATCTTTACGCCGATTATTTTCGAGGGAAGGGTGAGAAAACCTTACAAAATTCTTCGACGTTCTTCCTCTTCTTCTTCTTCTTCTTCTTCTTCTTCTTGTTCTTATTTTTTCCTTCGACGGACGGATATCTGGAAGGCGCGAGCGTAATTTTTGCCATCTGCGCTTCCTCGTCGATAAAAAGGGCACCGCAGCTCGGCAACTCGCGTGACGTAATAATAATGGTCCTAGTTTGCCACTGACAAAGGAGCAGTATGTCGTTTCTGCGGTTTTGCGGCTACGCCTGGAGTCCATGCGCGGGTGCGCGAGCGCGCGCCCTATGCACCCGAGTAAAACAGAGACACAGAGACAGAGACACAGAGACAGAGAGAGAGAGACACGAAATTTGTACCTCTTCCGCGAGAAAAAGAAAAGAAAGATTCAACCCCTTCCGTCTATCCCTTTTTTATTTATTTATTTATTTAATTATTATTATTTTTTGTTTCGTTAAATATACCGTTAATTCGTTACCTCAGAATTGTCTCATCGATTGTAATCGATATGTTTCGTATTTCGTTAAGATCGATTAGAATTCCAAACAGTTTTTCGTATCCTTGACGAAATAATAATAATAATAATAATAATAATAATAATAATAATGATAGTAACGATAATAGTAAAAATAAATCGTTGTTTTTTCTTTTATCTCTTTTTTTTTTTTCATTACTTAAAAATCTATTATCGATTCTTTCGAATATCAGTCGACGAGAATTCGACGGAGGTATGAAAAGTCACGTCGTTCTTTCTATTAACGATTCTCTCAATAGTTCTCTTAATTGACATTTACCTCTTAATATTTGTTTTCTTTCGTTTACCCTTTTTCTTTTTCTTTATTTTTTTTTTTTTTTCTTCGGTGGCTCGCAAAATTCATTTGTTATTTTATTTATATCGACGATGAAAAAGTATTTAAAAAAAAAAAAATAAAATAAAATAAAATAAAATAAAATAAAATAAAACAATATCGTAACATGAGAGATAGAGATAGAGAGAGAGAGAGAGAGAGAGAGAGAGAGAGTGAGAGAAGGAGTGAGAGAGAAAGAGAGAGAAGAGGGCATTGTGAAGGTTGCTCAAAATCCGCAACGGCAACACGTGTATCCGTCATTAAACTGTACCGTTGCTTCCGGCGAATGGTTTTGCCTTTTTTTTTCTTTTTCTTTTTTTTTTTTTTTTTTTTTTTCTTTTTGAATTAACGTCGACTACCGCCGCGAACATCCGCGCTCGCGTAATTTACGTTGGCACCGACGGACAATATAGAGAGGTTGGTTAGGTAGGAAGTAGTAGGTAGAGAGCTGCTCCGCGTACGTGTCCGTTCGACAACCTTCTTCCTTTCTTTTCCTTTTCTTTCTTTTTCCTTTCCTTTCCTTTTTCTTTTTCTTTTTCTTTTTCTTTCGTTTCCTCGCGAACGCGAACGCCTCCGTATTTCGCATCGTGTGAGAACTCGCTCATTTCGTAGTACGCGATGCGTTAAATGCGTAAGCCCCGGAAGGATACTGCGGTGTCTTGTCCCTTTTTAAAGAAGAGAGAGAGAGAGAGAGAGGGGAGGGAGAGGGAGAGAGAGAGAAGTTGGGTGATCGCGGAACACGCGAGTTTCCGGGCCTCTAAGAACGCCGGATTTCCGAGGATCCTTAACTTCCGCGGGCAACTTTTCGAGGACGTTCCGTCTTCGAATCTTCGAAATTTCCTTCCTTCGTCCTTTATTATAGTTTCGATAGCTCGTTCCCTTTTAGTCCTTTATCATCCCTCCTTTTATCTCTCATCTCTCTTTATTCCCTTCATTATTTTATTCCTGATCGCAGTACAAGCGTACGCTACTCTTTCGTATTTTTCTTTTTTTAATTTTTTTTTTGTTATTATTATTATTTACGGCAAAGAACGAAAATTAATTGTTCTCGAACGATCATTAGAAAAGCGTATTTTCATAGTTAATCGTCATTGATAATCATTCATAGAGTTCCATCCAGTCGAAACGGCAGACGTCGAATCTTTCGAAGATGTTCTAATTTTTTGCCAATCGTTACGTTATTTTACTTTTAATTTTTACGTTTAATTTTCTTTTCTTCTTTGTATTTTCTTTTCGTTTTCCCCAGAATTGCTTCCTTCGAATGAAAAAGGAATAGGAAGGAAAATATTTATCGGGATATCTTCCATTTACGGTTCTTCCTTTTTGATCCTACTTTTATTTCTTCTATTTCTTCTTCTTCTTCTTCTATTTCTTCTTCTTATTATTGTCTTCGTCGATTAATTTAAACTCGCTAATCGTACAAACTTTTCTCTTCCGGTACCGATCGTAATCGAGTTGAACTTAAGCGCGCGTGACGGAACGACCGTAACGGAGAAGGTGTAGAAAAAGAGCGAAACAGAGAGAGAGAGAAAAAGAGAGAGAGAGAGAGAGAGAGACTCGAAGAATAGTGTTTCACCAAATGTGAAAGAGTATGTGTATATATATATTTATATATATATATATGTAGATATATAAACCGTGTAATCTTTGTCCCTTAGCCTACAATTAGCGGTTGCCGTTTCACGATTTCTTTTCTTTTCTTTTCTTTTTTTTTTTTCCTTTTTCCTTTTTTCCTCCCAAAGGGGAAAATTAAAAATTCATCTGGACAAACTAACGCGGTCGTTTGTTCGTGCCGTCGTAGTCCGTCGTGTCGCTTCTGAAAAATTGACTCGCATTTATTTTCTCGTTAAGGGACTTGGACCGTCCGTCCTTCCGTCCTTCCGTCCCTTCCTCTTGCGTCCTGCTCGTGTCCCCGTGACCCTATTAATTTCCTTCCCCCTTTTCCTTTTTTTTTCGACGAGGAACGACGTGGAAAATGCGAACTGAACGAGGAGAGAGAGAGAGAGAGAGACACACAAAAAATTGAAGAAAATGAAGTAAAAGGAAAGAAAAAAAAAAACAAAACAAAACGTTGGTCTAATGAAAAGTCCTGTCATCGGGACAACCTGTCGGGTTAACTCCCTCTCCCCTCCCACCCCACCCCTCAACCACCCCCAAACGTTTCCTTCCATGTAATTTGTAGTTGTACGGTGAAACTCCCTATTTTGTTTTATCGTGTCCCATATGTTGTTGTTGTTGTTGTTGTGCGACTTGAAAAAAAAAAAAAAAAAGAAAAAGAAAACAAGGAAACGACGCGATTCCTTTTTTTTGTCTTCTTCTTCTTCTTCTTCTTCTTCTTTAATCTACGCAACGTTTTTTGTATTTCGTTAATCGAACAAATGAGACAGCCAGCCGCAGTCAGCCTCGAATCAGTCCTGTCACGAATCAAACGAGATTTTAAAGAGGATCGAGCTCGCACGGGAAAGCAAATGAATGGGATCGTGATTAATTAATTAAGATCGATATTAAATTGAAAATAATTCGAGGTATCGTACTCGTAGGTTTTTCTTCTAACGACGCGGACGCGTCTACATACAAAAAAAAAAAAAAAAAAAATAAAAAATAAAAAAAAATAAAATCAATCTTGGAATTTCTATTTATGAACGTTAATACGTTCGAACGTTACAACGTCGTCGTGTTTTAATCTAAATTACGTCGATTTGCTTGGAATTAAAAGAGACTCACTCTATCTCGCTACGATACGATACGATGTTATCTTTGATTAGGATCGGCATTGATTCGAGCCTCGTTTCGATTGGTTCAAAATCAATGAACGCGTTAAATTAAATGCGATCATTGCCGTCGATAGAATAAGCTTAGAAGATGATCTACGATGATGATAAGGGATTTAAACGTTGCGTTTACGATAGAGAGAGAGAGAGAGAGAGAGAGAGAGAGGGGGGGAGGGAGAGGTAATCAAGGGAGACTAATACTTCCGATACACATCGTAAATACCTTGTAAGAGGAATTTAACCGAGTTAACGACTGGTTGAAAATTAGTCTTCTAAGATCGTTCTAAGATCATTTGTAACGAGAATCCCATCGGCGTGAGTTATCCGTAACGCATCGCGCGGCTTAATAATAACAGTTATTTTCGCGATTTAACGACGTTGCTCTTCCTTTTTTTCCTTGCTTTCTTCTTCTTCTTCTTTTTCTTTTTCCATTCGTGAAAGTCTTTCTCTCTTTATTATCACTATCTTTATATTTATTTTTCTATTTCTTTTCGACGTTACTCGAGATAGCGTTAGAAAATTCAACGTACGTCGAGTGATGTCTACCGATAATAACGATGTCCTTACAATAATCTCAAATAACGTAATAATTTTTTTTTAACGATCGTATTAACGATTTTAATGACTCTTTAAAATCGTTCTTATTGTTTCGATTTTCTGTTCTTTTTTTTTTCCCCTTCTTCTTTCATTCGATAGGTTCAGACGTTGCGTGATTTAACGACGTGCGATCCTTCGAAATGTGTCGAGGAGACTCGATTCGGCGAGAGAAAACACGAGGGATTTGAGGAAAATTTGGTTTCCCGTTTCGGGTGTCTAAAATTGCAGGCGCACGTTGAAACCCATCCTTGAATCCTTGACGTATCCTATAATCAACGTTGGCTGTTCTAAATCCTAGACGAGGCATCGTTCCTTCCCTCGGAGTCGCTAATTATCATAATTAGCGTCTGTTTAGAAACGTCGCCCTCGGTAATACCGCTTTTCTTTCGCCGACTTTTACATTTCTTTTCTTTTACCTTTATTTCCCTTTCCTTTCTCTTTTCTCACGCGAAAATAATATAAAAGACGGAAGTTCGTGCGTCAATTATAACCGGTAAAATTATTTTGGAAGAGAATAATTCAAGTACCATTAGTTTCGACATTTAAAGGAGGAAAATTCATACCCAATGCTTCATAGTCATTACGTTTATTTTATTTTAAATATTCATAGGCACTGGACGTACAATTTTATTTATTTATTAACTTTCTTCGAAGATATTTTTTTCTTTTTTTTTTTTTTTTTTTTTTTTTTTTTTTTTAATATTCGAACAGATCACGTTCAACTTTTTCCGAATGAAAGGTCGTTCAATTAAATTGATTAAAATTGAAGCTCGATTTTGTTTCTTTCTCGCTTGTTTGAAAATTATGATAGGGACGACGATCGTGATCAAATATATATATATATATATATATATATTTATTTATTTATAAGATGCACGTAATGATAATTATCGTCGATAAGGCTTTGCTGTTTCTTTTTTTTCTTTTATCTTTTTTTTTTATTTCTTTTTTTTTATTTTGTTTTCGAAACTTCAAAGAAACGATGAAAGTACTCGAGCCGACGCTTCGTGGGCTCGTATCAACCTAAACTTTCTTCTCTTAAGATAGAAACGACAGTCGCGGGAAAATAAGAGTAGAAAAGATCGCGGAAAGTCTGACTTCGAAGTTGAAGGGAAAAAAACAAAAGTAAGACGTAAAGAGCGAGAGAGAGAGAGAGAGAGAGAGAGAGAGAGAGAGAGAGAAATATTGTAGGGACGTCGACTGAAATAACGCGGCTCCTGTCTCCCTTTTTGCCACCCTTCCAGACGAGACAGAGACTAGTTTCTAGGGTTGTACGATATTTGTCGTCGTCATCATCTTCGTCGTCTTTATTGTACTTAGTTGCACCTTTACCTTCGGCAAACTTAGTACGGTCTCTACGTTCAACCGATTTAATATCAAAGAACACGACTAACGACGATTCTCGATCGATCCTCGTTATTTTATCAAAGATCCTGATTTCTCTCTTACAGAATGGAGGTATTTTCCCTTTTGATTTCTCGTTGTTTTTTTATTTATTTTTTTTTTTTTTTTAGTTATTTTCCTTTCCCCCTCGATTTCCCTTTGATTAACCTCCTCTTTGTACGTTCCCAGACGTTTAGATTCAGTTCGATTATTCGTTTTTATTTATTTATTTATTTATTTATTTATTTTCTTTTTTTTTTTTTTCAATCGATTCATTTCGTGGATTGACGATTTACGAAGTGCTTATTATCTCGTTCGAATCGCACAATAATTATATTCGTTATATGAAGCGTCTTGATTTTGATCGACGAACGATCGGCTCGATATTTTTCTTTTTACCTTCCTTTTCTTTTTTTTTTTTTTGGATTCTTTTCGCGAGAGAAAAAAAAAGGGAAGGTTGTATAATCGCTTTTGCACGAAAGAATAGTCAGATAAATGGAATAAACTTTCGTGTTCATTTTTACGCACGGAGTTCACATGGGTAGACCGTGTATCTCGGTTCGAGATCTTTTGAGAGGACAAAATAAAATAAAATAAAATAGAAAAAAGAAGAAAAAAATAAATAAATAGAAGAGAGAAAGGAAGAAAGAAGGGAGTGTAGAAGGGGGTGGTTGGGTGCGACGGGACGTAACGCAAAAACATAGGCGCCGGCGCTATGCGAGAAGACCGCCAAAGGGCTCTCTCCCCCCCTTTTCTTGGTATTATTTTCGACCATGAGAGAGAAAAGATTTGCCCTTCCGTCTCTAAGGCAGCAGCAGCAAAAGCAGAAGCACCATCACAACCACCACAACCACCATTACCACCATCACCATCCCTCTAACATTCGCTCCTTAATACCGTGAAATCCAAAAAAAAAAAAAAAAGAGTTTCATCGGCAAAGGCGAAAGCAGACCAACATTCTTTTCTCTCTCTCTCTCTCTCTCTCTCTCTCTCTCTTTCTCTCTCTCTTTTTTTTTCTTCTCGATCTTTTTCCCTTCACCGGAAATCACGATCGTCCGTGTCGAGATCTCGCGACTTTCTACGAACGGAAGTATCTCTCCCCGTCCTTCTCGCTCTTTTTTCTCCCTCCCCCCCACCCCACCCCACCCCCACGCCCCTTTCGTGGGAAATTTCAAATCAATTTTGATCGGTGATAATACGATCGTCTCTGACGCTAAAGAAAATGAAATGGGGTAGGACGAAGATTGAACGAGAAATACGATCGAACGGGTTTCTTTATCTTTCTCTCTCTCTCTCTCTCTCTTTCTCTCTCTCTTTCTACGGGATAATCGCAAGCAAATCGATTTCGATCAATGATTATGACGTTTTTGGCGAAGAGGAGAAAAAAAAGAAGAAGAAGAAAAAGAAACAGAGAACGACGAAGAAGGAAATAAATCGATTAAACTTCTCTCTCTCTCTCTCTCTCTCTCTCTCTTTTCTTTTTTCTTTTTCTTTCTTTTTTTTTTCAAGAAAATTATCATCGATTTCATTAACTGCTATCGAGCTCTCGAAGCAGGAAGTGCACGTGTATCGTAATCGTTCCGAACTTTTCTTTCTTTCTCTCTCTCTCTCTCTCTTCTTTTTCTTGTTTCTTCTTTTCTTTTTCAAGAAAAATTATCATCGATTTCATTAACTGTTTTCGAGCTCTCGAAGCAGGAAGTGCACGTGTATCGTTATTTCGTTTATTTATTTCATTCGTCGCGTCGATCGTAATCAATTTTTTCTCAGGGATTTAGGATCGCGATGGATCGACGATTATCGTTAAATATAGAATCATCGAATGATATAAATCCCGATGATTTCTCTCTCTCTCTCTCTCTCTCTCTCTCTCTCTCTCTCTCTTTCTCTCTCTTTCTCGTTGATTAACGCGATCGATTTTGTCGGCAGTTTTAACGTCCGAGACAACGTGGATCGTAATTCGTTGATATCACGTTTATCGATGAAAGAACAGGGATCGAGGAAAAAATCGATCGAAGTTTCTTTCTCTCTTTTCTTCGATTTTTTTTTTTTTTTTTAATTTTCTATCGATCGAGAAGACAACAAAAAGAAAGCAAGAAAGAAGAATAAGAGGAATAAGATAAAAAAAGAGAAAAAAAATAGGAACAAAAGCCAAAGAGATACGAATTCGTCGCAGCCGACCTGTATCGATCTTTCGTATGAAGAATTACGAAAGAATGAAACGATCCTTCGATCGTTTATCGATTGATCGTCGCCAGCGAGGTATCGTCGATCGGACACTTCGTTCGGATCGCGTATATGGGAAGTTTTCTTTCTTTTTTTTTTTTGTTTTTGTTTTTCTCTACTAACCAGAAGCTTTCTTCCTTTCTTCCTTCGCGCGACAACGACAACGACAACGACAACGACAACGAGAACGGCGACGTTCGCACACTCGGTCTCTCGAGCCGACGGCTCTCGTTGCTACTGGCAGTAAGAGAGAGAGAGAGTAAGAGAGAGAGAGTAAGAGAGAGAGAGAGAGAGAGAGAGAGAGAGGAAGAGAGAGAGGAAGAGAGGAGGAACGTACCGACGGCCATCTTGGCGAACCACCCGGCGAAGAACACAATGGACGTTCGACGCGCTCGATTCGTGCCTGCCTTGCCTGCCTTGCTTTGCCTGCCTGCCTGCCTGCCTGCCTGCCTGCCTGTTTGCTTGCCTGCATGCATGCATGCATGCATGCATGCGTGTATGCATGCGTGAGTGCGTGAGTGCGCGAGTGCGTGCGTGCGACGAGACGTGTATGCATGCCATGCACGCACGTGCACACACTTTAGATGCCGTCTAATTGATGCCGAGAGAGAGAGAGAGAGAGAGAGAGAGAGAGAGAGGGAGAGAGAGTGAGAGAGAGAGAGAGAGAGAGAGAGAGAGAGAGAGACGGCCCACACGCAGGGAGTCAATCTTACTTCGCTTCGCTTCGACGTTTTGCCGCCTCTCCATCGGGCCCTACACACACACACACGCGCGCGCACGCACACACACACACACAAACACACACACAAACATAAATATATATATATATATATATTTATTAATATATATATTATTAATATATATATTTATTAATATATATATTTATTAATATATATAATTATATATATTAATATATAATTATTAATATTTTATTAATATATATAATATATATATATATATATATATATATATTTATTAATATATATATTATTAATATATATATTTATTAATATATATATATATATATATATATATATATATCCCCTTTCGCCGATCGAGATGAATCTTTATTTTCAATGATCGCGAAGATTCCGTTTTTCCTTTTTTTTTCTTTCTTTCTTTCTTTGTTTTTGTCGTCTTCGACAATTTCTTTGTTTTTTTTTTTTTTGTTTTTCTTTTCCTCTCTTTTTTTCCCCTTTTTTTCTTTTCGATTCTTTTCGCTTTTCCCCCTTTTCTCTTTGCCTCTCTTCTTTTCGTGTTGTCGTCGTTTTTCCCCTCCTCCCCCCTCCCCTCCTCCCCTTTCTTCCTCGTTCTTTCTCCGATCCCCCCAACCCCTCCCCCCGACGCTCTTTTAGATACCACGTATTCCTCTCGACGATTCTCTCGACCTCGGTGAAAATTTTTTTTCGAAATCGTTCTGCCTTTTATATTTTTCCTTTTCTTTTCCTTCTTTTTTTTTTCTTTTTTGTTTTCGTTTTCGTTCGTTCTTCCTTTCTCTTTCTTTTTTTTTTGTTTTGTTTTGTTCGTTCGTCTTCTCCGTGCATCCACATCGTAACACAAACGCGCGCGAGGTGGTACGTATACCCTTTTTCACGTTTCTTTCTTCGCCAACGAATCTTACAGTTTTAATCTCAGGATCGACGTTTATTTGGTATTCGATCGCGTTTACAAACCCTTTTACGGTCCACGGCGATATCCACTTAATCGTGGCTGTTTCTTTTAAGCTGTCTATCAAACGTTTGTAATTATAACGCACAGTCTATCCTTCTCTCTCTCTTTCGTTTCGTTTTATGCATTATTTTGGTCGTTTCGTTATCGACTAGTCCTTATCCCATTAATAATTTACTACATTACCTCGCCTATTCCATCTTCTTTTTATAAACAATTTTATTACACCGTCGTTGGTAATACTTAATTTTATTTCTAATACCGAACATACCTTGAATCGTATCTGCTATTTATTCGGCTTCAAATGTATCTCCTTTTCCATATCGGGCTTGGCCCATGCAAATCAATTTTCTTTCCACTCTCTCTCTCTCTCTCTATCTCTCTCTCTCTATCTTATTCGTTCTCTCTACCTCACCGAGGCCATCGAGGAATTAACGTTATTAATTGCCATGGGCCGATCGAGATATCGAGTCTCGATCGACATCACCTTTCCTGGCACGACGACGACGACGACATCGACGACGAGACGAAATCTCATACGATCTCTCCCTCCCTCCCCCCCTCTCTCTCTCTCTTTCTCTCTCCTCTCTCGTAAAAACGCGATCTCCACTTGGACGAAGACGGAGAGATTCCGCGTTCGTTCGTTCGTTCGTTCGTTCGTTGCTTCTTTCCTTCCTTTGCGTCAGCCATTTTTTTTATTCCTTTGGCGGAACGCACGTTCGCTTCGAAGAAACAGAAAGAGAAAGAGAGAGAGAGAGAGAGAGAGAGAGAGAGAGAGAGAATGAAAGGAAGGGCTTGCGAGTACGAAAGGGTTGATCGTAAATTCGTTCGATTTTGTTCTCTCTCGCTGAGGAGGAGGAGTGGTACTACTGCTACTACTTCTACTACTTCTACTACTTACTACTACTTACTACTTACTAACTCGCTCGATCGTTTGCTCACTCCGTATGCCGAAGTTAAGTAGGTACTTTGAGTTTTCTTTCGGTGCGTAAATCGCGGAGCACGTTTAATCGTTATCCGTGATATTCCGCGACGGATCGAAAAACGTTGCACTCGTATGCACGTGATATCGGGGAAAGTAAAGAGAAAACGATAAAAAAAAAAAAAAGAATGAAAAAAAGAACAAAATTTCCGACATATAAGCTCGTTAACTCTCTGTAAAATAAATCGTACCTACTCTCTCTCTCTCTCTCTCTCTCTCTCTCTCTCTCTCTCTCAGCTTGAAGATTTTTATTTCCTTTCTAATTAATTATTGTTGCGCGTAACATACCTGGTCGATGTCGATTAATAAATAAATAAATAAATAAATAAATAAATAAATAAATAAATAAATAAATAAAACAAAAAGAAATAGAAATCGTATTAAAAATTTTAATCGAAGTAACGTATATCGTATGATTCCTTCGGATCAGCTGATTTCGACGTTTCTCTTATAATCCTAAACCGTCGAAAGCTATACGAACGTAAAGTCGTCGTGATCGCAGTTAAATGTCATGTTATAATTTTTATTTTTTTTCTTTTGTTATTTTCTCTTCTTTTTATCTCTTTCTTTGATCAAATCATTTCTAGATCGTCGCTCGTAATGGTTCTAGAAGTTCAATCGGAATTGACTCGATTCGATTCGAACTTAAAAATCTTGACGTACTCAAATTTACGAATTCGAAAAATACTTAAAATCTGTTCCAGAGCCACGGTCCACGAATCAAACTAAACTAAACTAAACTAAACTAAACTAAACTAAACTAAACTAAACGAAACGAGGGAGAAATTGTACGTTGATTTCGTTGAATTAGAATAAATATATACCGTTGGTTAACGGAGGATTTCTCAAAGAGGGAAACAATGTCCGACCGAGGAAGGAGGTGGCGGCGGCGCGTCTTCGACACAAACGGACGCTCTGGTTTAAGGAGGGAGGAGGAGAAGGAGGAGGAGGAGGAGGAGAAGGAGGAGGGGAGGATGGTTTAATTCGGGCTTTCGTATGCGCGGTTTTCGATGGATTTACTCCCGACGAACCTAACCCCCTATCTCCACCTCCCCGCCCCCTTATTTCCACCCCGTTAGGAGAGTCTCGTTCGATGGATAGAACTTAACGCCAAAGTGTTCATCCACCGTTGTGAACTGTGCTTGGCATATATATATATATATATACATACATACACACACATATACACACATAACTCGTACTTTCTGAATTCCGTCTGAGAACGTTTCACCCTCCATCCACCTCCACCTCCTCCACCTCCTCCTCTACCCCGCGTTTTCTACTCTTCCTTCTCTTGATAGCCTAGGAGGAGAGCTTTACCACGGATACCGGAAGTCGGAAACACGTAAATTCCGAAAACTTCCAATACTCGTACGGAATTTCGAACGATCGTTACTTTACCCTATCATAAAGCTGCCATGGGTACCGAAGGAAAGCTTCGCGAGGATGGGGTGCGGAGGTGGATAGAGGGGCGGGAGCGGGGCCGGGGGAGGGAGCCTGTGTGCCCGGGTGAAAGGACATCGTAATATTCACAGGCCATTTGCGGCACAATGCCGGCACGTTAACGACGACAATGGAAGCAATAATGAGTGGCTCGGGCCAAGAAACCTCCTACCTGCATTTTGCCTGCCTGCCTGCCTGCCTGCCTGCCTTCTTGCCTGCCTGACTGACTGACTGCCTATTTCTGTCCTTCCTTCCTTCCTTCCTTCTTCTTCTTTTTTTTATTCTTGGCGAGTTTTCCTTGTCTTATCCAATTTTTATTTTTATTTTTATTGTCTTATACGTACTCTCTGTCTTTTTTTCTCTCTTTTCTTTTCTTTTTTCCTCCTCCCACCCAACTCTCCCCACTATTTTCCTTATCTCCTTGGCCAATGCGATGGGTCGTGAAAATTTTGTCGGATACGGGACCGTCCTCCTCGTACGATTCGCGAATTTCTGATTACATTCCAAGAACGGGGCAATAGAAAGCATGTACAGTGTGTATTCCTCGATTCCAGGATTTTATGGAGATAACGTTACGGGATTTGGATTTCTTATTAGATTCTAGACGGTAATTTCTAAATATCACGAGTTTTAGTAATGGGGGGAAAGAATTTATTTCTCTTCCTTTTCTTTTTTGTTTTGTTCCTCTTCGTGTTCTTTTTTTTTTTTTTTTTAGTTTTCATTTCAAGCGTAAATCATTGAAACGAAACGCGGTTTATATCCTACCACTTCGAAGTTCATTTGATTTGATTTTATTCTAAACGAATGAGACTATTAAATTAGTCCATTGATATAATATATATACATGTACGTTATGGGAGCAAATGGAAATAATATTTTCTAGACGATTTAGGTATGATTTTATAAGGAAAATAAATGTTACGAGTGAGTAAGAGAGAGACAGAGAGAGAGAGAGAGAGAGAAAGAGAGAGAAGAAGAAGAAGTAAAGGAAGTTGATTTCTGTCAGCACGTCACTTTTAAATCTCGCCCGAAGGTAACGCGTATAACCAGCTCGAAAACCACCATCCGCCGCTCATTCTCATTCACGTCAACGTTTCCGAGCGTCGTGCTACGTCTCGTTTAGTCAATTGAAGGCGATTACGTGGAAAGAGGTCGGCGATAAGTTTTACGTAAGACACTCCTCGCGTTTTCAACGTTTCCATTCTCTCTCTCCATCTCTCTCTCTCTATCTCAATTTTCTCTATCTCAATAAAAAGAAAAAAAAAAAAAATATATATATATATATATATATATATATATATATATATATAAATAGAAAAAAATTGAAGCATCATTTAAGTCTCATAGGTTTTTGTCAAAATTGATGTACCTTTTGGAAATAAGTTCGAAAATTCCAAACACACACACACACACACATATATATATATACAAATTACACACGTATAATTTTTTATTCGATAATCATAAACGTTATGTTAATTCGAAACGAACAGAAAACAATCTTTTTTTTAACTTAACTTTCCTTCGAAGGAAAAGAGAAAAGAATATCACGAGGCAAATCTCGATACGATATGACGTTCGATCGAAAAGTACAGAGAAAGAAAGAAAGAAAGACAATAAAAAAATAAATAAAGAGAGAGAGAGAGAGAGAGAAAAGCAGAGAAAGAAAAATAAAAAAAAAAAACAAAAAGGAGAGAAGATAAAGGAAGGAGGGCACCGATTAAAAGGAGGACATCCCTGAGTGACAGTCGCACGGTCTCGCGCAGTGCCGTGACAAGGGATCGGTCACGCGAGGCACCCCTCCTCCCTTTTCTCTATAATATCCCTCTCCCTCCCTCCCTCCCTCCCACCCTCCCAACCTCCCAACCTCTCTTTCTTTCTTTCTATCTCACTCGAAGCGCTGGGTCTCGCGCGGCTGCCCCCAAATTGGCTCGAAATTATTGGCTTCTTTTGTTTTCTCGTCATACGCCGCATGCTCCTCCGTCGTTCCATGTCATTTCTACCTGCTCGTTCCGTGGCTTCCACATACTCAATCCCCCCACCAACACCCTCACCACCCCCCTCCCCTTCCACCCGCACCCGCAACCCTCCCACCTCACTACACCATCAACATCACCCATCAACCACACTCCCACTCTATCCTATATCTATCTCTATCTATCTGTCTATCTAACTATCTTTTTTTCTTTTTTTTTTTTTTTTTATTATCGTACACGTAATCCAGAGTTCGTCTGTATCACGTTTCAATATTTCTAGTATATTCAAATCGAAAGGGAATATTTTTATTCTTTCTTTCTCTCTTTGTATTTTTATCTTAATTTATTTTATATTACTTTTAATCTATTTGTTTTGATTTTTATTACTTACTCCTCCTCCTCCTCCTCCTCCTCCTCCTCTTCTTTTGCTCTTCCTTTTTTTAATCATATTTTATTAATCATTATCTTTTATTAATCATTAAGATAAACGTACTACAAACCTATACTTTTCCCATGTATTTTTATTTCATTGTATTTTATTTTATTTGTAATCTATTTCTATTTGTTTTTGATTTCTACTTCTTCTTTAGCTCTATCTTTTCTTTTTATCCACGTCGAATTGTCATTTTTTTTTTTTTATTAATCATTAAGATGAACGTACTACAAACCTATAATTTTCCGATGTATTTTTATTTTAATTTATTTTATTTAATTTTATTTTTAATCTATTTATTTTTGTTTTCATTCACGTCGTATTTTCATTTCTTTCAGTAATCATTGAGATAAATCAATACACACACACACGCGTGAGCGTCCAAGTACACAACCTACATGACGTCGCGTCTTTCATCGAGGAAAACAAACTGTCCTTACAAGAATTAGTAAACATTCGCTTCGAAGAAAGGTAAAAGTTCGTTTACGTCCTCAGTTCGTCTCGAGAACTCGTCTCGTTAACACGTATGTGTACACGTATATATATATATATATAATTTTCTCTCTTTTAAAATATATATTTATTATCGAATTTTTATAGAATAGAATTACTATATAAATTTTACAAATTCCCGGCAACGTCATTGTACCTGCTGCTATACTCATTTTTTCTTTTTCTTTTTTTTTTTTGTCAATCCTTCGATTCGTAGTAAGGTAAACGTACGAATATATTCGTTTATCCTTTCCAAACAGAACCGTATTTTATTTCGCATTTAATCTAAATCGTAAATGCGTCATTAACATAAATTTCTTCACAGTCTTTAAACTCATAGATTATATCCACCTATCTATCCATCTATCTCTCTTTTTTTCTAATATGCGTCGCGAAATAATATTTCTTTCTTTCTTTTTTTTTTTTTTTTTAAATCATTTAAGAGAGCATCTCTAAGTACAGTCTTGAGATTCACATGCGACACCATATATTTTTCTTCCCTTCGCCTCCTCTTCCTTCCTCGTTCCTTCCCACCGTTCATTTTATTTTATTTTTTTTTCTTCTAAGACACACTGTATATATATATATATATATATATATATATATATATATATATATATATATACGTCTCTCTCTCTCTCTCTCTCTCTCTCTCTCTCTCTCTCTCTCTCTCTCTCTCTCTCTCTCTCTCTCTTTTCGTCTCTTCCTCTGATGTTTCTTTTCTTTCTATCATTTTACGCGCTTGTCTCCGTCACCGTCGGCTTATTCGTTACACACGGCCGGTAATAAGACGGAGAGCGACGGACGGATGGACAGACAGACAGACAGAGAGACAGACAGACAGAGAGACAGAGAGAGAGAGAGAGAGAGAGAGAGAGAGAGAGACAGACAGGACAGACACAATACGGATGGAAGAAACGTAAACGAGTGGGCACGCACACCACGAAGTGAAACGAAGGGAATCTAATGGCCGCGCGCTCCCGGCCCTTCAGAATTTTCATTCCACCAGGTTATTCGCCGTTTCCGTTTATTCGCAACGATATTTCATTGGCCTTGCCTTCACGATCTCGATCTCGATCTCGATCTCGAATCACGTCTTGCGAACAATTGTCACGCGATCGATCGATCGATCTCATTCGTCGATAATCCCTTTCGTCAATTAATCGAAACCTAAAATCGTCGGTTACGGTAATGCGTTGTCGATTCGACGATTAGTCTCGGATTTAGAATCGTTTAGAACGCGTAATATATCAAATCCATCTTTACTATTAATTAGATCAGATTAATGGATTAGTAGATCGACTTTAAGACGAACCTTTTTTCTCTCTCTTTTCTTCTTCTCATTTTACGAATGATCATTCGTTAAATAAGAAATAATAATCATTCATTCGTTACGTATGTTTCCGTACTCTTGATATGGATTGTTTGGTTATCATTTTTTTTTTTATTTTTTTTTTGGTTCTTATTTATTTTTTCTTTTTTTTTTCTATCGGATGGCACGTACTAAAACGAAACGGAGTACGAACGACGTAGTTTTTCGAATCTTTTTTGGAAATGTTTTTTGTGGGGTTGGGGGGGGGGAACTTTTCGAACGAGTTTGATCGATCGGTCGATCGGTCGATCTCGTTTTAGCAAATAGTTTCCATCACGGAAGAGAACTTCAGTTAGAACTTCATTAACATTCGCCGTGGCCTGCCGACGTTTGCAAACCGATCGAAATTTCACCGCGAGCCACGGTTGACTACTCGGCATGTTCTCTCTCGTTGTTCTATTACGTAGAACGATAATCCTAATGGCGCTCGCTCGATCCGCCATTATCGGCGTTCGTTCGCCCGTTCGAAACTGACCGATACGAAGTGAAAATAAACTCCGGCCTTTGTTTACGGGTTTTTTTTTTGTTCTCCTTTTTTCTTTTTTTGCTTTTGCTTTCAAAGCGAGACTTCGGATTTTTTTTTTTTTGTTATTTATCGATCCAGGAAGAAAGGGTAAGGAAAGTGGAAAGAACGTGAACGAAAAGAAGTGAAAAAGAAAAAAATAAAATAATTCTCGTTCGACTCGTCGAAATGGCAAGAAACGTAATCTCTCTCTCTCTCTCTCTCTCTCTCTCTCTCTCTCTGATGTATTTCGATAAAAGCGTAAACCCTTACGATGAATCGAAGTCAAGAATAAAGTAGGAAGTATTGCGATTTTAATAATAGTAATAATAAAAAAGAAAGGAAAGGAAAGGAAAGGAAAGGAAAGGAAAGGAAGGAAAGAAATACACAAAACTATAAATTACAAAACCATTTACGAGGGAGAAATATGAAGGAGGAATAGTAACGATTTCGAGGCTTACGAAGGGCGGGGAGGGGGAGGGCAAGGAAAAATTGTAAACGCTTTAAGGAAACGTGTTTTAAAACGTACAAAAAGATTGACAGAGAGAGAAAGAGAGAGAGAGAGAGAGAGAGAGAGAGAGAGAATACATGGCGTTATTTGCTGTACGTTGACATACGTCGACGCCGATGGATAATAAATAACGGGCATTCGCGAGAGCGGGTGGTACCCGCAACTCGGTAAAGCAATGTGCGAGTGAACGAGCCCGAACGTGCAACAGAGAGAAACGTATAGAAAGAGAGAGAGAGAGAGAGAGAGAGAAAGAGTGTGCGGCCGATACGCGCCGAGCGTGCTTCCGCGTTCGTGCGGATCGATTTAATTTGTCGATGGTCAAACGGTTTCCTCGACATCGTCGTTTTGTCGTCGTTGACGATGAACTACCGTGGACAACGTCGGCCGACCTCGCGCGAATCTGTTTGCAACGTTACTTTTACTTCCACCCTAAATCCCTCTCTCTCTCTCTCTCTCTCTCTCTCTCACTCTATCTATTTCTATCTCTCTTCCTCTCTATCTCCATCGAATTTCTCTTTCTAGTATATATCGCTTTAAATCACCGTGATATATACGTCCGTAGTAACGTTGATCTGACGCGTGCCGCGCGTTACAGTTTGTCAATTTTATTTAAAGAAATATTATTATTCGTTTCTCTCTTTTTCTTTTTCTTTTTCTGTTTTTTTTTTTTTTTTTTTTTTTCGTTGCTTCTTGTTTTTTATTTCTTTTTTTCTTTTTTTTTTTGGTTCTCGTTTCTTGCTTTTAGATGAAAAAGAAAGTCGAACGGTGTACAGTTTAATTGATATATTTTTAATAAGCGCTTGATCTCTTCAGTTATAGTTTATATTGAGATTCAGTTATACTTGCGCTAAGTTGTAATTCTTTTTTTTTTTTTTTTTTATAGCGACTCCGCAGGAATTCTTTTTCTCTTCTTTTCTCTTTCCTCTTCCTCCTCTTCTTCTTCTTCTTTTCTTCGAAATTTTATCTGTAAGAAAAGAAGAAAAAAAAAAAAAATAGAAGAACACGAAAAATTTGCACGACAGCAGCGTCCTTAGAAACGTGTTCGAATATTCGAGATTACGGCGTTGTTGTTATTTCTATGAATGAAGTTATCGCAAGCGTGATAATTCGCTTGTCCCCGTAAAAATTAGAAATGTCTCGTCGTATCGTTTTTTTTTTTTTTTTTTTTTTTTTTTTAATAGACAGACGCGTGCCAAGAAAAGCGTCGTCGTTTACTACGACACGCGGTGTAATCTCGCGATTTTTATTAGTTCAGTCGATCGTCAGAGAACACCGCGTTTTATTAACGCGATTTTAAAGTTGTAGCCGGACAGGGCGGAGCGGGTGGTTGACGGAGGAGCGGGGTGGGGGTGGGGGTTGGGGGGGGTGGTAGAGAGTACAAAATAAAAACGACCGACGAGTGCGTTATCCAACCATCCGACCTTTCTTTTTTATTATATTTTTTTTTTGCTCGTTCTTTCTCCGTGTTCTTTTTTTTTTTTATTTTATTTTTTTTTTTTTATTTTTTACCTCGGTTAATAACGTTATCCACGTTGGTATGTACGCACGTACGTGCATACGGGAGATCGAACGAATTCCTTTTTTCTCTCTGCCTCTCTTACAAAAAAAAAAAAAAAAAAAGAAGGAACAAAAAAAAAACCGTCGAGATTCTCGTTGAAAGTGTAAAGAATGGAAACGAGAGATCGATGGATTTTCATTAATTTTATTAGCCACCGAACAAACCGATCTTCTGTAAAGAATGGGGGCCGAGGGAGTGGGGAGAGGGGGAGGAGGGGTGCCCGGCCCTGCGATGTACGAATAAAAATCGTTCGTTTGGCAATCATCTTTATTGCTTAATATTCAAAACGTTTTATTAATTCTATCTTTTTATTTTTTGATCTTCTTCCTCTTCTTCTCTCTCTCTCTCTCTTTCTAACACACGTAATCTGATTCGAAGCTCTTTCATAGTTTCGTCTATTAATTGCGATTTTGTTGGACATGTTTTTTTTTTTTTTTTTTTTTTTTTTTTTTAAAGAAAGAAGAAGAAAAAAAACGAGAAGAGGCAAACGTTTCACTAATTCTACGCCATTGCTGTACGTTTAGAAAATGAAACGAGAGAGAGTTGACCGTTAATATATAAATACGAAAATATATCTTTGTGCCTCGGTGTTACATCGAATAGGACGTATTCATTAATAGTATCGTAAACGAATGAATGATCTGTGTTATTATGAAAAGAAAAAAAGAAGACAGACAGAGAGAGAGAGAGAGAGAGAGAGAGAGAGAGAGAGAGAGAGAGAGAGAGAGAGAGAGAGAGAGAGAGATGAAGAACTTTCAATAGATAAATTGAAGATCGTTCGAATACGTAGAGTTAAAAATCGTATATACGGGAAACGATCGCTCGGATATCCTTTACGAGTCGATTCGAGGCTTTACGTTATCCGTTAATCAAACGAGTATATAACAATCGATATCAAAAATATAAAACGCTTGTAAAAATATCGTACGAGTATTACGTACCTATTCATTACGTAGAAAATAAATAAATCGATAAATTGTGTGTGTGTGTGTGTGTGTGTATATATACATACAATAAATATATCGTCACGTCGTCGTGTAGCAACAAAATTGTTTTTTCACACAAGGACATTTCAAACTTATTCGGACATATTAACATTTAGAACAATTAAAACTTATTCGGTTTATCTGTTCGTGACACAATCGATGACGTTACAATATATACATATATATATACATATATATAAATATATTTTTTTTTTTTCTTAAACAATCCAATCGAACGAGAATTAAACGACGATCGAGTAAGGAATTCAAAGGAAGGATTCGGAGTCCTCCTTAGGAAGGATTTCGAGCGTGCAAGAGTTCGAGAGGAGTCGAAAGGGTTAACATAGTCGGATACGTGGGTGGCCACTATGATTTCTTCGGGGCTATCTGCTGATCTCAATAGCCGAGTAATTCCATGGTATTCTCTCTCTCTCTCTCTCTCTCTCTCTCTCTCTCTCTCTCTCTCTCTCTCTCTCTCCGTTGAAAGAGCCGAAAGCTTTGGTACCCCTTCCAGTTCTCTCTTTTCGTGTCCCGATCGGGCCGAGCGAGGCGCATTCTGACACCTACGACTGGCCATGAGACGCGCCACAGCAAAAAGTCCTCAAAGAAGAAGCCGTGCCCGGTTTCAGAGCTCGATGGTTAGGCCTCCCGTCGGCCTGGAGCCAACCAGAAACCAGAAGAACTACTCTGGTACACTCTCGTAGCCACACCTCTGCAACCAGCAATGTCTCTCTCTCTCTCTCTCTCTCTCTCTCTCTCTCTTTCTCTCTCTATATATATCCCCTCTTCTATATACTCTTCATTCTATCCTTCTCTCTCTAACTTTCTTTGAGTAGTATTCACTCACTCACTAACTCACTCACTCACTCTGTAGTCTCTCAACACCATTCGTTTCTTTTCTCATGCTCGGTGGTACCTCGTCCTCCCCCCACCATCTCTCTCTCTCTCTCTCTCTCTCTCTCTCTCTCTCTCTCTCTCTCTCTCTCTCTCTTTCTTTCTCTCTCTGTGAGATTTTTTGGTACCCCACGTCGCCAAATGAGAGCTGCAGCCCTCTGGAGGCTACGCAGGAAACTCGTCAACTCGCTTTGAAGCTACACCGCAGACTTCCCCTTTACTTCTTCGTTCATCAAACAGAGAGAGAAAGAGAGAGAGAGAGATAGAATGAGAGAGGAGGGAGGGTGGGAGTGGGAGAGATGAGAGGGATGGCTTTTTCAGACGATCGAATTGCGATAAATGTGGGATTATTCATGTCGCTTTTGGATTTTTCTGATTCGCGTTCGGGTTCAAAGATTCGTTCAGATTTCAGCCGTGGTTTTATTTAGGGACGCAAAGCTTAATCCTCGATTTCGTGCTTTAGGATAAATGAAATAATTAAATCAAGATTGAGTTCTCTCTCTCTCTCTCTCTCTTTTTATCTTTTCAATTGATTTTAAACGTTCATGTAATACGACGAGTTATCAAAAATTTCTTACGTTCCTTTTTCTCTCTCATTTTTTTTCGTTAAACTTAAACGATTTTTATCATTAGAACGTCAAAAAGAGTGTTCGGGGAATGATCGGGTTCAACGTTAACGTTTAATTTTCTTTCGGGGATACTTTCGACGTACCAGAGATTGTTCGTTAATTAACATTTGCACGTAAAAATTAATAAGGAATGTTAAGAAAGAATGATTATTATATATCACGAACCGTGAGTTTGGTCGATCGTCGGATTATTGAAAACACTCTTGGTGAGATCGTTCGGATATTTTTGTTATTTCGTTTTTTTCTTTTTTTTTTATTATTATTATATGAATTACACACACACACACGCGCACACAGACAGACATATGTATATATATTTATACTATATTATATGTAATTCTCATTTGAATTGGAAGAATAACGAAAGATTGGTGGCAATTTCTTCTTCCTTCGGCTTACCGACGGCAATCTCGAGTCTGCGTCGTTGACTCTTCGAAATATTCTCGGAGACGAATGAATTTTCTTTCATATATAAAAATATCGAATTTATCTCAACTAATCCGTAATTATTATCTCGTAGTATTACGTCAATTGAATTTGTTCTTATATCGAGTACGCGACATTTCTATCGACGATTAGAAAAATGATTTAAATTATATCCGAGAATGAGAGAGAGAGAGAGAGAGAGAGAGAGAGAGAGAGAGAATGTTAAGTCGAACGAAACGTGAATTTGTAAAAATTCAACGTTCCTTCGAACGATGTGCAATTTTTTTTTCTCCTTCTTTTAAAAAAAAAAAAAAAAAAAAAAAAAAAAAAAACGACGAAAAATTTCGACGTAATCTCTAAAACGAATGGAATGATATGAAGGATAGATAAAAGAGTGGACTATTTTTTGGACGGATCACCGAAAGTCAGTGACGCGATTAAAAACGTTAGTAATAATGCTGAAGGAGAAACGAGTATATTCCAAAAGAGGAGGAGAAGGAGAAGGAGGAGGAGGAGGAGGAGGAGGAGGAGGGGGGACGTTATTTGAATCCGACGATAATAGAAATCACAGTACACAATTTTACGATCCACGGTATATAAAAGCATGATTTCTCCTCTCGTCTTTTGTTAAAATCTTATAGACAGAGACATCGGACTTTGTTAGGCGACGAACAACTCAAACGTTTTCGAATCAAAGCGACATTATTGTATACAGGTGGTCGTAGTTGTATTAGTCGTCGTAGTA
>OU427007.1:3407018-3412018 GCA_911387935.1 Dolichovespula saxonica
GTGAACAAACAAAACGTTCTTCTCAATCAGACGTTCCCCTCGCTTTGACTTAACCCGCGATCGTCCTCCGGTCCTGGCCCCAGTTTGACCCGTTAAATCTCAGCTCCTAGGGGGTTGCTCAGACCATAATATCGTGCGTGTAAAAGAGGGAGAGAGAGAGAGAAAGATGGATATAAAAGAAAGAGAAAGAGAGACGACAGCAGACAGTAAATTTCGTCGAGAGAAGATACACTCAAACATATATATATATACTGTTACTTACGTGTACATAACCGCGACGAGAAAGAGAGAGAGAGAGAGAGAAATGCGATTTAAAATTTAAATTTTATTTGATTATATTTGAATTTAATTTCGTTACTTGTTCGGGGGTGGTGGCCAAAGGAGCAGCCTTTGCCAATCCGCAATGATATCCCCGGTTGTGGTTACTTCTGACTATGGCGATACCCATGTGTGTATCTCTCTTTATCGGTGTGTGCAATATATATACATATATATATATATATATATATATATATATATATATATATATATATATATATATATGTATCGTGTCGAGCACACAGTGGGTGGTTTCTTTTTATTACACCCTTCGCGGAGGAAGACGTCAGGGTTCTTTCCAGTCGTGCACGCTCGTACTACGGTTCCTCGATTCTCAAGTTGAAAAGAGAAAGAGGAGGATTGAGAAAAGGGAGGAAGAGAGACGCGTTCGTGACGGGATGTCTGAACTTAATTCGGAAATTCAATTATTATTATTATTATTATTATTATTATTATTATTATTATTATTATTATTATTACTGGAGAGATGATTTCTTCGAGAGTGATGATTCAAATGGAAGAAAACGTTCGGGGGAAAAAAAATGATTGGACGATATTAATTCGTTCGTTTGTTTACATTACTGGCAAAGAGTATTTCGAAAGATTAGCTTTATATGATCGGTCACGAGATCTGACGTTAATTGACATTTTGATATTAATTCGTACTACGATCGATTATAAAATTGTATTCGTTTCATTCATATTAATTCGTACGACGATCGATTATAAAATTGTTTTCATTTCATTCATATGATCATTGGTTAAATTCATTTTCGTTCATTATATACATACATACATATATATATATATATATATTTATATTTATATATTTATATTATATACACATATAATATATTTTATATACACATTATTTAATTATATACACACATATATATTCATATATATATATATATACATATTTATATTATATACATTATTTCTAGTGTAAACGATAAGATATACATGAAAACATTCGTAACATTCGATATATACAATGAAAGAAAATAAATTTTATCAATGATCATATGAATGAAATGTATACAATTTTATAATCGATCGTCTTACGAATATATATTATATACACTATTTCTAGTGTAAACGATAAGATATACATGAAAACATTCGTAACATTCGAGATAGATAGAGAGAAAGAGAGAGAGAGAGAGAGAGAGAGAGAGAGAGAGAGAGAGAACGAGACAGTTAGATAAAAAAGAAAAGGGGAAAGAAGAAGTAGGGACAGAGAGAGAGAGAGAGAGAGAGAGAGTGGTCCAGCTTCAACGTCCAATTCCATACGCAATAAATAATCGGCGTGCTTTCAAAGGGGAGCCCGTTTCTTCTCTCTTTCTTTGACTTCTGCAAGGAGGAGAGCCAAAAAGCCAGTGGCCAGGAGTTTAATACGCCACGTCGAGTCGTTAACTTACCGCTCTGCTCCTGGCATCTTCTAACAGAATGAACGAGGACGAGAGGAAGGGAGAGGAGAGAAACCGTCGAGGGGAAAGAGGAGAGAGAGAGAGAGAGAGAGATAGGGGAGTTAGAGAGAAAGAGAGAGAAAGAGAGAGAGAGAAAGAGAGAGAATAATACACGTTGTTGCTACTCGCAGTAAGGCGTAATATTTATTATTTCGACGGCGCGTTGCAACGTTGAGCGATCGCCATGAATTAAGAACGTGCTTTTAGGTAGCGCATACCACGAACGATCTCGAGGTGATAGCTCAAACGAAAGGATCCCCAGCATCCTTCTCCTTCTCCTTCTTCTTCTTCTTCTTCTTCTTCTATTTCTTCTTCTTCGTCTTCTTCTTCGTCTTATTCGTTGAACTTGTGCCTTACGATAAGGACGGCTGAAAGCACAAAAAGAGTATTAATATAAAAGGTCCATGAGTAATGCTGCAATTAGCTTCGATGTCTCCTCGCGTTGAAGCTCCCGAGCGAATTTTAAGATTGTTTATTTATGCGACCGAGAGGGGAGAAGAAAAAATCGAAAGAAAGAAAATCTCTTCCTCGAAAGTCCGCGTCTAATCGGATATGTTCTTCCTTTTTTTTTTTTTTTTTTTGTGTGCGTGTATTTTCTTGTGGTTTTTTTTTTTTTTTCAATCGGTAGATCGAAAGGCTCTAATTAGTTGGCTCTCGATGGCTGGCGGGGAGGTACGTTCTCGTTAAGATTCTTTCTTTATTATTATTATTATTATTATTATTATTATTATTATTATTTGTTAATTTATTCGTACCATTCGACGGAGGGGGAATGGGAGGATTCGTTTTCTAACGTCGTTCGTTTTATTTAGAATTGACGCACAGTCGCTATCGAGTATAAATAAATATTTTCCTTCGTCTAATCGGCTTTCTAGATACATATATATATGTGTGTGTGTGTGTGTGTGTATGGATAAAAAAGAAAAAGAATGGTATATTATATAAAACAAGTAATGGTAGTTTCGGATTAATTCGGTTTTCGATAGTTGGAGGATTTAGTGGATGAAAGTTTGTTCGTTTTCGTAGCAAAGTGGTAAGTCGGTAAAAACAAATCTCGAACTGCGGGCAAATGTCTCTCCCTTCCCCCTTCCTTTTCTCCTCTTCCCACGCTTTTCCACTGCCTCTCTTCTTTTCCCCGCCCCTTTTATCTCTCTCTCTCTCTCTCTCTCTCTCTCTCTCTATCTCTCTCTCTCTCTTAACCCGCGACAGTCAAATGCCATAAAATTAAATAGACGTAAATTCTCTCGACGATGTTGGCCGACCTCCAAAATTCACTGCCAACTGCGCGCCGGTGAAGCCACTTCAACGTTTTCCATTCGCGAACAATGGGTGAGTCGGAATTGGAATTGGCTGTGAATTTTGAAATAGTGTTATCAGTTCCGCCGCGATAAAGCTTCCACGGTTCTTTTCTTTCTTTCTCATCTTTTTTTTTTTTTTTTTTTTTTTATTATTATTATCTTGTTCCCCGTGGCCCGTAGCGAAGAACGAGCGGAATCGTCTAAATATTAATAAAAAAAAAAAAAGAAAAGAAAAAGAAAAAGAATGAGAAACAAAAAAGAAAGAAAATTAATTTTTTAAACGCGTCAACCTAAAGGCAAGTCGTCGCGTACGATTCGTTCTTTCGAAAAACAAATTTTTTCGTTCTTTTCAATTTCTTTTTTTTTTTTATTTCTTCTGTAGCAAAGTAAATCACCGCGTAACATTACGAAGAGGAAAAAGAGAAACGAAACGAAAAAGAAAAAAAAAAAAAAAAGGAGAAGAACAACAAGAGGAAAAAGAAGAAACAAGGAAATCGTTCGAGCGTAAATCTTTAATTGCGATTGAAAGGAAATGGACGAGTTGGATGTAAGAGAGAGAGAGATAGAGAGAGATAGAGAGAGAGAGAGAGAGAGAGAGAGAGAAGAAGAAGAAGAAGGAAGATAGAGAAGAAAGGATGAAGTTTTTTACCGCGAAAAATCTTGTAAGAATTCGCGAAGGCAAGCTAAAATCCTTTTACGTCGAAAATCTCAGCGATAGCCATTTTCCGGTGTTCTTTCTGTAGCATTCAGCTCGTAAAGATCGGGAAGGAGATACCTTCGAGATTTTTATCTAAGCCAATCTCTTTCTCTCTCTCTCTCTCTCTCTCTCTCTCTCTCTCTCTCTCTCTTTAGCCTCTTTTCTTTTTCATTCTTCTTTTTTCTTTTCTTTTTTGTCTTATTTGGGTCACGATCGAAGCGTGCGCGAGAGTTTAATCTATGCTAAAGCCGAGTTGTGGGGTCTCTCCGTCCCGATGCTGATGCCGGTGGTTGCTTCCAAGCCCGGACATGGAAATCCCGTGGCTGTTTTGGAATCAGCGATAATGCAGAGTCATCCTGATCTCGACCGAGCTTAAATGGTATCCTTGTTAAAGGCGCCTTGGCTAAGCGATCCCCAAGAACCCAGCTGGAATATCCTCCAAAGCTTCCTCTCCTTCTCCTTCTCCTTCTTCTTCTCCTTCTTCTTCTTTATCTTCTTTTTCTTCTTCTTATTTATCCTCTTTTTCTTTTTCCTCCTCTTCCCTTTTCTTTTTCTTCCTTCATTCTCCTCTCCGCCTTTAATGTAGTTTATCTTCTCTCTCCTTTAAAAAGCGAGAACTTTGCCAACGTTTTCGAGAACATTCGCTAAACTCGGCGATATTCCGACGCACACATATATGTGCGTATGTTGTGTATGTGTGTGTGTGTGTGTGTGTGTGTTTGTGTTTATGTGTGTGTTTGTTTGTGTGTGTGCATCCGGGTTGCGTCTATAAGGGATTCCTTACCGAGCTACTTTTTGCCCCGAAAGCTATTGAGATTTTTTGGTAGAATAGTCAAGGAACTATATTAATGATTAGATAGATTTATTAACGTTACGTAAGGCGGCGGGAGAGGGGCGGGGGGGGAGGGGGAGGGGAGGGTTGTTTCGAATTATTCCCGTATTTCGTCGGGACTAATTGGAAGCGAAAGATGGAAGGATGGGAAAGGATGATACTTCTTTTTTTTTTTTATTATTTTTCTTTTTACCTTTATTTCCTATTTTCTCTCGATCCCCTTGCAAAAGAATTTTCTTTTGCTCTTTGAAGAAAACCATCCCTCCTTTCTCCTCCCCTTTCCCGCATCAAAAAATAAATAAAAGAACCGAAAGAAAAATATCATTTCCCCCTTTTATTTTCATCCACTTGACTTTTATTTGAAACGAAAAATTCGCGTTGGTGTT
>OU427007.1:3422018-3427018 GCA_911387935.1 Dolichovespula saxonica
ATCTAGTGATCTTTTTAGGCTCTCGATAGATCATCCAAGGCGAGTGCTTGAGATCATCGGTAAATTATCTAAACTCTCATCTAAACATACCGAGAGAGATAGAGAGAGAGAGAGAGAGAGAGAGAGAGAGATCCAACTACATACGTTCGAATTAGATTAATTATTATTTTTTTTGTCTCTCTGTTTATTTTTTATTTTTATTTTTATTTTTTTTATATTCTTACCCGAATATGGAATTGTTTTCTCGGGATATTTTTTTTTCTCTCTCCTCCTTCTCTCGTATAAGTTTTCCTCGATAAATTAGATTTTAGCCAATTTTTATTAACGATGAATTTTCTTTTTTTTCTTTTTTTTTGTTTTATTAGAATTTTTTTTGTATCTTACAAAATTTACACTGGTTTCGTTAGAGGACGAATCGATAATTACGATCGATTCGAATACGAAGTTCCCGTCGAGAGAGGATAACAATAATCGATTTAAAAAAAAAAAAAAAAAAAAAAAAAAAAGAAAAATATTAAAAAATAATATTGGAATGAAGGAGAATGAGAAGAAGCGTCGAATATATTTTTTTTTTCTTTTTTTTTTTTTTTATTTATCACAACGAACGAAAGGATGACCTAACGTGTCCTGTCACGCGGTACGTAGAAAATTTTAACGACCACCCGTAAAAGGCTCTATTCTATGATTTCGAGAGAGAGAGAGAGAGATAGATATAGATATATATATATATATATAGAAAGCAAGCATAAACGGGGTTGGATAGATATAATATATCACAGTAACGAGGACAGAGCAATAAATATGCGAAAACTTTTACGTCTCCATAACCTAAGTTCGATCGAGCTTACACACACACACACACACACACACAAACACACATAAAAAGAAAGAGTGAGTGAGTGAGCGAAAGAGAGAGAAAGAGAGAGAGAGAGGATGGAGAATGGAGTGGGTACACACGGCGCCGGTGATAGTCGAGTTTATAACGCAAAATTAATAGAGCTTATCTCTCCTCCCGTTCTCGTGCCGACACGGCCTTTTGGCAATTTATCATGGGATTACGGTGCAAATACGTCGACCCACGTTCGAACCTTCCGATGTGGTCTGAACCCCTCTCTATCTCTCTCTATCTCTTTCTCTATCTCTGTCTATCTGTCTATCTATCTCTATCTCTCTCTTTTTCTCTGTCTCTGTCTCTCTCTCTCTCTCTCTCTCTCTCTCTCTCTCTCTCAACCCCCATTCCATCCTCAGAGCACCGATTCGTTTTCCCTCCTCCACGAGAACGCAGCAATCACTTCCTATGTCAATAAACACGACTCTTCCCGTTGATTCTCCCCTAATTCGAAGCGGCAGTCAACAGGGGGGTGGATCAACGAACCGATGCCATGTCTCTTTTTCTATCTCTCCTTTTTGTATTTTGTATTTTTCTTCCTTTCTCTTTTTCACTCGGTTTCAGCGGAGTTAAAAGTCACTTTTTCTATGATCTTAGAATCTTACTTCGTTTCTTCTTCCTTTTTGTTTATTTATTTATTTTTGTTTTTTTGTTTTTTTTTTTTTCTTTTTATGGCGTTCGACATTTCGCGGAGTTGAGACGACGACGACGATAATGGGGTGGTAAAAAGGAACGGGGTGGGGAGGGGTGTGATAGGCGACATTATTACAGAAAATTATTATAAAACGAATTTTATCTACCGGAACTATCGGATTTTCTTTCGTCTCTCTAAATTGATAAAACATGTTTTCTTTTTATTTATTTGTTTGTTCTTTTTCTTTTTTTTTTTTTTTTATATAATTCGCCTCGATTAAAATTATGCGCTCGGGATTAAAGTAACGCGCGATTCAAATGTCCGTATTATCTTCAAATAAAAAACGTTCAAGTTCTCGTAATGGTTCGTATAATTTGTTTCTACTATTGGATCGCATCATAATCGGGGCTCGGATGATCGCGTATAAATAAATGAATGAATGAATGAATGAATGAATGAATGAATGAATAAGTAAATAAATCGACAACGAAATTGAATCACGACGAATGAAAAACAATTAATAACATTCGACTCGAACTTATTGATGATTTATATATGTATGTACGACGGAATATCATTAAAAGGACTAATGTGTCCACGAAGGAAGAAGTACAGAGAGACAGAGAGAGGACAGAGGGGGGGGGGGGGGGTTGGAGGGGAAGGGTGGATGAAAATATGAGGAAAGCGAGTTATGTATGTGGCCGGCACGCGTACTTTAGCGCGTTCGTCCATTATACGTAGCCTGGCATTAGAATGACAATGACCGCAATAACGGCGGGGATCCCAAATGAAGGACGATCGGAAGAGAGTGAGAGAGAGAGTGAGAGAGAGAGAGAGAGAGAGAGAGAGAGAGAGAGAGAGAGAGAGGAACAGGACTGTGACACGTCGACGTCGTCATTCGTGAGAGGAGAGAACCGTAAGCGAACGCACGTTACCCGACAGCTCGGAAAATTGCTAACAAATAATACCAGTCGGGGGAGGATAAACGTATGGGGTGTCGTTTTCAACCCCCTACACCCCCTCCCACCTTCCATGACGTGCGACATCGAGACAATTTCCTCTCTACCCTATTCCATGTTACTTTCATCTATCTCTTTTTTTCCCATCCCTTTCTCTCTCTCTCTCTCTCTCTCTCTCTCTCTCTCTCTCTCTCTCTCTTTTTCTTTTTCTCTCTATAGTTCGTATTAAATCGTGTTAATGAATGAATCGATAACGAATCGATCGATTAATTAATTCGTTCGTTTAAAATTACGACACAAATATATTTGTATAATTCAACGTTCCTTTTTTTTCTATCCTTAGTCTTTAGTATTAATACGTAATAATGTATAATAATTTTTTACCCCACGTGTTAATCGTATCCCATTGATCGTGATAACACGTTGGGACGGTTCGATCGGTTGACTATTAAATTGTAAATATTCTTCTTGTTTTTTTTTTTCTTTTTTATTTTTTTCTTCTTAATCGTTAACGACACACAGATTATAATATAATTATCATTTCAATAGAATTTTGTTTCAACGTCTCTCTCTCTCTCTCTCTCTTTCTCGCTCTCGCTCTCGCGGTCGATCCTACGTTTTTTTGATATTATTTTATGACGAGTTATTCGAATCATGGAAAATTTTGAATGATAATAATTAAAAATTAAAAAAAATAAAACACCGCCGATATCATTGTCACATATGTATATATATATATATATATACATATATCGTATGAAATTAAGTATCGTAGGGTAAACGTGGTAGGTAGAATAAGAATAATTTCAAGGCGTAATTCAGCTCGTAAAATGGCATTAAAGAATTACTCGCGGCTTACCCGCTGACACGTAGTAGGTACCGACGAGCTTGACAGGTACATAAAGATATAAGTGGAGTTTGCCTCACCTTCCATCGTGCGAACTGCAATACGGTCGAGGTATACTATATAATCAGGTATGCAAATTCGAGAACGCGTATCTCGAACGAGTATGGATTACTCTCGAATATCGAAATAATCCGTGTACGTCGATATACATTCTCCGATCTTAACCCCTCTCCGTCCCGTCCCCGCCTCCCCCTCCCTCCCTCCCTCCCTCCCTCCCATCCCATCCCCCCGCAAACCCTCTTCCCTTTTTATCGTCGTTCTTCGCAAAATATTAGTTTCCCGTTTTTATCGTATGTTATTTTCCTTTTATTTACAATTCCATATACACGTATTATGTATATGACGTCGATCAACGTTCGTATTAATGTTGATAATATATATGTGTGTGTGTGTGTGTGTGTACATATATTCGATTCGAATTATGATCTGGCGTTGTTTACTTCGCGGTAGAGAAAAACAAATTTTTATACCGTCGTACGAGCTTGTTCACAGTCGTAAGACAATTTTAAGACGAGAGTTTATTATATATATAATAATAATAATAATAATAATAATAATAATAATAATAATAATAATAATAATAATAATAATAATAATAATAATTAAATAATTAAATAATTAAATAATTACAATAAAATAATTATATATATATATAATAATAATAATAATAATAATAATAATAATAATAATAATAATAATAATAATTAAATAATTACAATGAAATAATTATATATAATAATAATAATAATAATAATAATAATAATAATAATAATAATATAATACAATAAATATCTATATAGATCGTTAAGTGGAGATCTTTTGGACTTATCTTCGTACTCCGTTAATAGCCGATAAAAATTCGACATTTTATTTCATTTTATTTCTTTTCTCTCTTTTTTTTTTTTTTTTTATAATATCATAAATCGTTAATTTTCGTGCTCATCGCGTCATATCATTCGGAACGTTTCTACTGATCTTTCTTTCTTTCTTTTTTTTTTTTTTTTTATTTCCTGCTTATTCTTTCCCCCGTTTCTCTTTTCTTTCTTTTTTTGTTTCGACATCTCGAACATATTTCAAGAGTCAAGAAAAAGTTTGCAAGCTCGGCCAATCCGTTCTCGTCGCATAGCAGAGATTCGATTTTTCTTTCGTACCTTCTTTTTTTTTTTTTTTCGCGTAGAAGGGACGTGTATCATTACGATGAATATCGGATTCGAGATCGAACGCCGGAACGAAGTTCGCCAAGTCGACGAATCGTCGGATACAACAGGTGCTATTTACGTACGAGTCTATAGCCTACGTTATATCTCCTCTTCCTCTTCGTCAGTTCTGTCGTCTCTCTCTCTCTCTCTCCTCTCTTTTTCTTTTACTATCTTCCTTTTTTTTTCGTTTCGAATTATAAATCGTAGATGATCGATAGAATACTATTACAAAAGGGGTTAGAAGAGGAGGAAGAGGAAAAAAAAATATACAGGTAGTTAATAATAATTCATAGGTAGGTAGACACGGGAGAAAAAGTTGTTGAGACATACTGGAGGATTGTTAAAAAATTGATCTCCTCTCTCTCTCTCTCTCTCTCTCTCTGCATTTCACATCACGTGGAAGATTCGCATT
>OU427007.1:3434518-3439518 GCA_911387935.1 Dolichovespula saxonica
TAATGATCGATCGTCTGTTTTTATTTAAATCCTTTCGTTCACACCTCGGGATAGAGTTTTTTGTACGAGTTTCTTGCTTTTTTTTTTCTTTATTTTTTTTTTTGTGTGTCTAGTCTGATGAATCTTTTTTCTTTTTTTTTTTTCTTTGATTTTTTTTTATCTCTATCTCTCTCTCTCTCTCTCTCTATCTCCTTTTGAACGATCAAGGGCCAAGGGTATTATCGAGTACTTATGGGGATCAAGATGAACGCGCGTATGGGATAACGGGTTTAGGATTATTTAATCAGCGACGTTCGTTCGAATCAACCGATACATACAAATTTTGCTTCCCTCGAATAGATGATTATGAGTTACTTCATTCATTTTTTTGTTCGTTTTTCTTTTTGTGTGTGTTTTTTTTTTTCGAAGGACTCGTCTTGATCACTTTTCGTTTCTCTCTCTTTCTTCCTTTCTTTTTATTTATTTTATTTTATTTTATTTTATTTTATTTTTTACTTTCAATCGATACCTCGAAAGAGGTTCCGTCGAACTTGGAGAAGTTCGAACAAAGACTTTTGTCTAACATCAAAACGCGAATTTAGAATCTAATAAGCTAATAATCGTCTAACGTCCTTAGATAGTATTAGATGAACGGAAGTAGACATCGATCGTTAGAAACGAATGATTTATCTATCGTGCAATCGAATTTAATAATTTCGCGTATTCTTTCGCGTATTAATTTTCGCTTAAATTCTAAAAGAAAAAAAAAAAAAGAGAAAAAGAGAAAATAAATCCCCAAAAGTAAAGCCAGGCTTTACCTTTGAATGGAATCAGGTATCGATGTCCTCTTACCTCTTAGAAAAATAAAAGATTATACCTACAAAGGCTCGGTGGAAACGTTAAAACTTATATATCTCAACCATGTATATATATCTGTATCCATGAGTTTTCTTGAAAAGTTATGCGGATGATCTACGAGTACTACGAACCTAATAGTATCAACTTAGGCACTCGTTGAAAAGGATGAGAAAAAGAGGGTGAGGGTTAAGGGGGAGAGGGGTAGGAAAAAAGAAGTACCGACCTTGCCGCTAGCTGAGCTATGAGGTTTTGCGAAATCCATCCTCCAACAATCCTTGAAAGTATTGGCTAGACAGGATTGGACAGTTGTGGAGAACCGTTTAGGATGACAATAGTAATGGATACATTTAATCCAATTGCTAGGGAGGCCCTTAAAGGAACCCCTGTCAAGGCCTTGTCTGTACCTGAGTTATGCCGACGACAATGTCAAAGAAAAATATATTGGATAAGCGTGACACAACTCTCTCTCTCTCTCTCTTTCTTTCTATCTCTATCTCTATCTCTATCTCTTTCTATCCTTTAGAATGCAATAGCTCGAGCCTCTCAGGTACATCGAACATTAGCTCTTGTTCAGGTCAAAAAGGAACAGCCATAACACGCTTAACCAATTTTCGACGAGAATACCGAAGAAATTTGCTTAAAATTAGGGCCTTTTCTCCTTCTAGTTTCCTAAGCTTTCATCTTTTTCCTTTTTTCTTTTCTTTTTTTTCTTTTTTTTTTTTTTTCCACGATACTTAGGTACTACTCGACTGCGAGAGCGCGTCTCCTTTGTGATACACGAATGACACGGATGAATACGTTCATTACTATTTTGTTTGCTCGTGTTTTTTCTTTTTTGTCAATTTTTTTTTTCTTTTCTTTTTTGTTTAATTCCGTTTCCAAGATCTTTATCGTGCACGCGTCAAAATGACGAGTTTATTTGTCGGGGAAACTTTGCTGTTCGATGGGAAATTTGTATTTCGTAATAAAGTCTTTGAAATGATCGTTAATATCATTGTTATTGGTTGTAATCGATATCAGTAAAAGTCTTGATATTAAGATAATCGAACGACGGAAGCGATATATATTTTTAAATTTATCGATACGATTTCGTATAGGATTTTTAATTGACAACTTTTGTGTCTTTCGCATTATACGAAGAAATAGGAATCTTTGTTTGATTACAATTAATTCGAACGTGTTTAATTATATGTGTAAATTAATAATAATAATAATAATAATAATAATAATAATAATAATAATAATAATAATAATAATAATAAAAATAATGATAATAATAATTTAACGAAAGTATACTAAAATTTCGATCTTTCAATCTGCGTTCTGTCAAAATTGGCACGAACTTAATAAATACAAATACAAATAAAAAATAAATACAAACGTTTTATTATAAATATATATATATATATATATATAAATAAAAAATAAATACAAACGTTTTATTATAAATATATATATATATAATTATTTATTAATTAAGTACAGTATCTTAAATGTAATTCGATCATTCGAATTTATTGACATTTTGAAATTTCAATTATCGATTCAATATCAAATGAATCTTTTTGGCACGTGAACAAGTAGGCTACACATTATCTTGAAACTGTTGGTACACCGTTCGTTTCGATATATATATATATATATATATATATATATATATATATATATATATATATATATATATATATCGTAAGTCAGTGGTCAGGCAGCGATCAGCTGTAAAGAAACGTCGACACGCGAGAACGTGCCATCGCTATAATCATTACGAACGAGAGAAACAGGAAAGAAATGGATAGATAGATAGATAGATAGATAGATAGATAGATAGAGATAGATAGATAGAAAGAGAGAGTTAAAACATCAAAGGGTTGAATCGGCTCACCGACTAGTCCACGCGTGACCTTCGAACGAAATCTCTTCGTTCGTTCGTTCGTTCGTTCGTTCTCGTCGAAGAAACGGAAAGAGGATGAAAAATGGTACGTTTCGACGATTTTTCGTCGACTGGAAATGAAAGAAGAAAAATAATAATAATAATAGCAATAATAGAAGAAAGAAAGGAAAGAAGAAGAAGAAGAAGAAGGAGAAGAATAAAAAGAAGAAAAAAGAAAAGAGAAAATAAAAAAAAAAAAAGAAAAAAGAGAGGAAGCTGTGTAACCATTCGACGGGAATAGAAACCGATCTTAAGCCTTGGGAACTTCTGGAGAGAGGATACTTTTGTACGAGGGAAATTAGGCTTGAAACGTCGAGAGAATAATGCTCCTAGGATATACCGTTCTGTATTTATACAGGGTGTTCTATATAAATTGTGCGGTAACAACGGTTTCGTAGGAGAAGAAAAACTATGAATGCACGAAACGAATAAATAAATCGACATTTTTTTTTTTTTTTTTTTTTTTTTTTTTTTTTTTAATACAATTTCTTCGTACGCGTGGCTCTCAACTTTACGCGCCGATCGATTTTTTTTCCCCCCTTGCTTTCGGATATGTGTTCCTCGATTTTACTTTTTTTCTTTTTTTTTTTTTTTTTTTTACGGAACTACATAAGAGAATAAAATTAAATCAACGTTTCTCGAAAAACGTTAGCGTTCCTCTTTCGATGCCGAAAAGAAGGAGAAATTTTTGATTTTTAATCAAAGTCAGGATAAACGATTGCAATCAATCGATAATGAAGATTCGAACGTATTGTTTATAACGACGATTAAAAATCTTACGTTCGTAAAGGGGATCGGATTCGACGGTTTAAGGAAAATTTTTTTCTTTTTTTGTTTATAAATGATCGAAGGCCAAAAAAAAATTTGTATGTCCGTACGTAACCGTTACGTGCGTACACGCTACTATTATTATCGTTCACCCCGTATATAAATAGGAAAGATCTAGGAATGTTCTGTCGTTCCCTTTTTTTATTTTTCTTTTATTCTTTTTTCTTTTTTTTTATTTTCGCTCGAGATGATCCTCGTTAAAACGAATCGAAATTCTCTCTCCATTCTTCTTCCAACTTTCCGCTTCTCATCCCTTTATTTTGAGTTATCACCGATCCGCGAAATGGTTACGATTGTCCTAGGGACGAGCGGGATAAGAAGGGAGAGACACGTTATTATTCTTATCCTTGTCCTAAGTTCCTATTATATTTATCGGTTCCCTCTTACCCTTTTAGTTTTTCAACGAACCGTGCCAAAGATTGAGTAAAAGGATTTAAATCTCGTACGGAGGAGAACGGATTCGAGTAGGGTTTCGTATTTGAATCGAAATCTCGCTTGCGATCTCGTCGATCATCGTTAAAGATAAAGTATGTTTTTATTTTTCTTTTATTCTTTTTTTTTTTTTTTTTTTTTTTCTTTTAATATCGAACGAAAGAGGGTGCAACGATTATTAAACTGGAAATATAATTAAAGTGGAAAGATAAAGTGTTTTCTTTTTCTTTTTTTCTTTTTTTTTTTTTTTTTTTTTTGAGAACGAAAGAGGGTGTGCAACGATAATTCAAATGAAAATGAAAATGTAGATTCTTTTTAAAAACAAGCTCGTTAACCCAAACGTGATATAAATCACGAAGCAATCATCGAGTAACGAAAAGATTATTAGAATATTTTTGATGACAGTCGAATTTATTAAACGGTATAAAATTTCGTTTATCGTGTCGAAATGACGATGAATTTCGTACCGACGATCGGAATAAATCGAAAGTCCTTATTTGGATATATAAATAAATAAATAAACAAATAAATGAAAAAGTAGGAAAAAAGTAATCCGCAAATCGATCGCTCCGTGTGACAAAAAAAGAAAAAAAAGAAAAAGAATATATATTCAATTTCAATTCCCTCTTTCGAATCGCGCTCTTTGTATGACTAAATAAAATCGAAAAGAAGAGAAAAAACGTCACGGTTGAATCTAAATCGATGATAAAAAGCCAGAAGAAGAAGAAGAAGGAGAAGAAGAACTAAACAACAACAACGACGACGACGACAACAAAAAGAAGATCCATATACCGAGGAACGATCGGTCGAGGTTGAAAAAAAAAAAAGAATAACCAAAAAGAAAACAAAAAAAAAAGAAAGGAAAAAGAAAAAGAAAAGGAAAAATGTTGAGAATGATTTTCGAGGCAGACTTGAGCGAGCTGAGCGCTGCTCTCTCACCCTTACGCAATACGGTCGTGACATAGTGATTCGC
>OU427007.1:3442018-3469518 GCA_911387935.1 Dolichovespula saxonica
CTCACTCACTCTTCCGCCGTCTGCGTTGTTAATTCGTGGAGATTTTGCGGAACACTAATGATTTCCACGAAAGATTGATCGGCATAACGAAAAAGCGTAAAACCGAATCGATAAAAATTCCGCAGACTCGCGAGGAATGGCTCGAAGGTTTAGCTTACGCGTCCCAACTCCCCTCTCGTCGTGATTTTCTTCTCTCCGTTTAGCGGAGAGATCATCATCCTACGCTATTCCTCATAACAAAAACAAGAAGCAACAAATACACTTCCCGGAAGTCGTACATAACTTTTGCTCGAATCCGTTCCACGAAGAACGGGAAGATCCGAGCTTAGAATTTTTAACGTCGTCGAAGGGGGCGGGGGTTTGGGGATGGGGTTGGACGATCTTCTAAGGACACACTCGGGACAAAGTTTTGCGTAGATTTTTGTTCTTTGTTCTTTTCTTTTCCCCCTTTTCTCTCTTTGGGCTCGAGAACGTAGAGAAAAAAAAAAAATTGGAATAAAAAAAATAAAAGATCCCTTCGTACGACACTTTGAGAATTCATTCCGATATGAACTTGTTTGACGTTTGGTGAACGAGCTAAGATAAATCCCCGGGGATATCTTCGAACGATAAAGAGGAAGAAGAAAGAGAACAAAAGAAAAAATAGAAGAAAGGAAAAGGAACGATCCGTTGAAAAATTATCCTGAGTCGTTGAAGAATTAAGACGAAGATTACACGTCGAGGAGACGGGACGGACGCGGGTCGATAGATTTAAAAAAAAAAAAAAAAAATAAAGAAGAAAAAGAAAAGGAATAAAAAATAAAGAGGAAGAAAAGTATTCGCTTGAAAGACAAACGAAACAAAAAAACAATAAAAAGAAATAACTAAAGAAAGAACGAAACGGATTTGAGAAGCTTCGCGAGAGTATCTCGATTAGAAATATTAGATTTATCAAAGAACTCTCCGTAGGAGTAGTCGAACTTCCGAACGATCGGCCACGTTCAATACCCGGTGTCCAATAAATGCAGACAAGCGTGTACTCTCACACGGATTCACACACGAATTCGAAACAGCCACCACCAGGAACAGCAGTGGCCGAACACCGACGGCAGAACACCATCCCCGTCACCGTCCCCACCCCTCCCACCCCTCACACCCCTCCTACCACCCCCTCTTTAAGGATGACCAACGTCGAACGTCTTTTGGCTGCTCCTGGCAGCTCGCTCCTACGTCTGCGTATCTTCACCTACACGTTTGGATATTCGATTGTGTTGGAAACTCGCAGCTACGACGACAACGACGACGTCGACGTCGACGTCGTCGTCGTTGTTCGATGGGGGTGGGAGAGGGTGAAACGAATGAGAGAGAGAGAGAGAGAGGGAGAGAGGGAGAGAGAGAGAAGTTCCATGAGATGGTTCGAGGGTTAGGGGTTGCTGGTGTGTCCAGTCCACTTCAGTGAAGCCCAGGGCAGACCGTTCGATCAATAGAGGGTAGAAGCTACACGTTTCTAGGAGGTGGACACACGCCACCCCTTACCACCCCTTACCACCCCTTCTCGTACGCTCAACGATGTTCAGGGCGAGCCACTTTCTATCTGTCTCTCATCGAAACTAACTTTGGATCTTCTTCATTCTTTCTTTCTTTTCCAACCCCCCTCTGTTTCTATCTTTCTTTTTTTCTATTTATTTATTAATTTATTTTCATCTCCTTTTCGAAAGCGACATCGCTTGCTGGGATTTTAAGGGTTATTGTAAATTTATTCCTTTGATTCCGATCAATGGCCGATATGCCCTAAATTTTTTCGTAAGACTCGCATCATTTTGTTCTCCTTTTGTTTATAAAAAAAAATATATATATATACAAGGATAAACTTGTGCGACAACATTTTCTGGTAATCGGATAAACGATGATCGATCATTCAAACGCGTAAGATTTCGTTGTTTTCCGATTCCGTCAATAATTATAACAATATCATTTAATATTATCGATCTAAATCGACTAATACGTTTGGAACGATTTTAATGGATTCTTAACGAATTAGTAGCCGTAAATACCGTAAAATATAGTCGGATAGACTATAAAAAATATAGAAAATAAATAGAGATATAATCTATAAATATTAGAAAACGAATAAAACGAAACGAACGATAGAAAAATAATCTACAAATATTACGAATTAATCGTATCGTACAATCGCGCGTGAACGATTAAGATTTATATTTAATCGAGTTCCTTGCTTTCATTTAATCAGTTAAAATTACTTCTTTCTGTGTCGCGGATGACGAAGAAGAAACAAAAAATAAAGAACGAATGTTAACGAACGATAACGAATAACGGTGACTCGTGTATCCTCGATTCGGCAATAAATAAACAAAAAATAAATAAATAAATAAATAAATAAATAAATAAATTTATCTTCCACGGTAAAAGATAATTTTCATCGGTGAATAATGAACGGGAAGGAGGGTAGAGTTAGGGGGTCATTGACCCTATGGAGAAATTACGAGGCGCTCGAAGACGACGCGTTCGCGGTGGTTTCTTGATCCAATTATCTCGTGTCCCTTGTCGGGATCAGCGTGCTACGCCATTGGTCTGCCATGGGGTCCGGACGGACCGCCGGGCCGTTTGTTTTGTAAGTCTAATCGCAGAACGGCTCTCCGGTGGTCCTCCTCGATTCCCTCTCCTCCTCCTCCTCCTCCTCCTCCTTCTTTCTCCTCCTCCTCTTCCTCCTCCTTCTCCTCTTCCTCCTCTTCTTCCTCGTCTTCTTCTTCTTCTTCTTCTTCGTCTTCTGCGTCTTCTTAAAAATAAAATGGCGGCTGGCGGCTATAGGGAGAAAAGATAGAGAGAGAGAGAGAGAGAGAAAGATAGAGTGTGTTTGAGAGAGAGTGAGAGGGAGAGAAGTAATAAAAGAAGAAGAAGAAGAGTAGGAGGAGGAGGAGGAGGAGGAGGAGGAGGAGGAGGAGGGAAAAAAAAGGAAAGAAAAGAGGAACGACCACCAAGAGCACTTTCGTTCGTTCTCTCGACGCAACGGCGGCTTGGTCCTTCCCTTTCTTTCTTTCTTTCTTTCTTTCTTTCTTTCTTTCTTTCTTTCTTTCTTTCTTTCTTTCTTTCCTTCGCGTACGGTGGCGCCATGACCAACGCTCCTGACAGCCATAAGGAAACAAAAGGAATAAGAAGATAGCGAGAGAGAAAGAGAGAGAGAGAGATGGAATATCTTCTATGGCTAGATTGTATTTTCTGTCATTTCCCTGATCGAATTTTTGATTAATTTTTTTCTTCTTTCGTTTTCTTTTTTTTTTTCCTTGTTCCTTGTTTCGTTTTAAATATAAATACAAAGAATTTATTCGTCCGATTCTCAACCTACGTCACATGTATGAACGAACGTAAATTTTATATATATATATGTGTATGTATATATAGATTCGTGATAAATTTCTTGGTTAATCTAAAAATTTTTATTCGTTAATTGACGAACGGAAAGAACTAAAAAAAAAAATAATAATAAACAAATGATTACGAATTAATATAAATGCGTATGTATTTATGTGTGTCGACCGAAGAAGAATTATAAGAACGAGAAGTGGGGATTCGATATTAGGCGGTCTGTAGGTTAGATAAAATGGAGAAGACCATGCGAGTGGCGTATAATGATATTGCTTTGGGATACCTAATAACTGTTATACAAAAATTAATAATCTCTGCGGTTTCATAGTTTATTTTTCGTCGACGCGATTGAGACATCTCATCTCCGATCGCTGTTCGTGAATTCGAAAGGAAAACAGAAAAAAAAAATTATACCAAACGGCGATTCTTCCGTTAGAAAGAAAACGAAAGACAAAACAAAAATTGATTTCGATTTGGATTAATCTCTTTCCTACGAAATTTAACATTTTCACTTTCCCTTTTTCTAAATACGATTCGTAAACGTTTCGTAACGTCTTAATTGATCCAAAAAAAAAAAAAAAAAAAAAAAAAAAAAAAAAAAGAAAAAATCTGATAGTCCTAAAACGAATATCATGCGGCTTAATAAACCCTTGAAATATTCGATCGGGAACTCTTCGATAATAAAATTAATTCTTTTTCCTAAAGTTTAATAATTCACATGATAGCTCGTTCGAATGTTAAACAGGGAAAGAAAAATCAACCACAACAACAAAATATATAAAGAGAGAGAAACAAAATTTTTCCCCTTTTTTTCTTTCATTTTTCACCGCGTCCCTTTATTTTGTTCATAGATTAGAACGAGGTCGATTCTGAAAGCGAAAAGACGAGGGTGAAGTAGAAAGAGAACGAGAGAGAGAGAGAGAGAGAGAGAGAGAAAGAAAGAGAATTTGGAATTGCATAAAACGTAGAGAAAGAGAGATGAGGAGGGAGAGAAAGAGAGAGAGAGAGAGAGAGAGAGAAACGAGGGTTGCTTTCTAGAATTCGTAGACCGAGTATGAGAACCCGCGGAATGCTCTCGCATAAAGACGCAACCCCATAAGATTTCATCCCCCTTTTATACAGACCGTTCTCGCCCCCGAAAGCGCGTTTCTAGTTGTGCGTTCGCATCTCTCCTACTTTTCTCTCTCTCTCTCTCTCTCTCTCTCTCTCTCTCTCTCTCACTCTCACTCTCTCCTTCTTTCATTCTTTCTCTCCGTGGACACGTGTTTGCGTGTGTGTGTGTGTGTGCGTATATATGTGTGTGTGTGTGTGTCCGTAAGCGCGTATACGTGACCGAGTGTGCATGTGTGTCGTATGTATGTGTATTCACCCTTAACACGAGTACGTATGAGTTACTCGGGATCGATGTTTCCTCTTTCATCCCTCCGGTATCGGGGTGTAGTTCGTGCGTAAAAACCAACCCCCAAGATCCTACCCTTGCTTACTTTTTCGCCTTCTTCTCTTCCAAGCATTTCTTTCTTTCTTTCTTTCTTTATTTTTACTTTCTTCCTCTCTCTCTCTCTCTCTCTCTCTCTTTATCTCTATCTATCTCTATCTCACTCTCTCTCTCTCTCTCTGCACTATCTTCCTCGAGTAAATACAAATCCCAAACACGTTCGTTTTAATAATTCTGTATGAATAAGTCGAGTAATATTTTCACGAATATGTTACGTATGTAAAATGTAACATTTAACGAACACTATGTATAATATTTGATATGTACTGTACGATATTTAATGAACGGAATAATCGTTTTTTTTTTTTTTTTTTTTTTTTTTTTTACGTCGTTAATTACGATCGAAGGAACGAATGTAGAATAACGTTTTCTCTCGTATCATATTTGTTTGTTAAATTCGATTATGGATATATGCTACGTATTCGTATTATAACGAATGTTAAATCGTACGTTAATCGATCGAAATTGTACGCTTTCGAAGGAAACGAGGAGAAGAACGAGGAGGAGGAGGAGGAGGAAGAGGGGGGATACAAACACCCACGAATGTTTTCTTCTTTATTTATTTATTTTTTTTTTTTTTTTTCATTTCTTTTTCTTCTTCTTTCGGTCGATAGAAACGTTCCTCGAAATATTCACGTATATGTTATATCGTGTAGTGAAGTGTCCTCGGGGATAATCGAAGAGTGAAAGAGATAGAAAAAGAGAGGGAGATAGAGAGAGAGAGGGAGGGAGGGAGGGAGGGAGTTTCTCCGTGTCCGACGATTTCCTTACGTTTACGAAAGGAAAAATATCGCGTTGTTGTGTACGAGTTTTGGTGTAGCGTTGCCTCGCGGAAAAGCCTCGAGCGAAAAGCCTTAACAAAAGTTTCACAGTCGAGGAACCAACGACAATGAGAGAAAAGAGAGAAAAGAGAGAAGAGAGAGAGAGAAAAGAGAGAGAGAGAGAGAGAGAGAGAGAGAGAGAGTCGGCCGAGCACCGGGAACGATTTAGCGCTGAATGCGGATGTGGCTAATTTTCTGGGTTGCGTCCACACAACCTTCCGTTTTAAGTCTTCTTCCCTTTTTTTTTTTTTACCTCCCCCGCCAACTCCTCTCTCTCTCTCTCTCTCTCTCTCTCTCTCTTTCTCTCTCTGTCCGCACCCTCCCGCCCCTACCTCCTCCCATCCCACGCCCTACGCCCCTTGTCCTACGATCGGTACACCACGGAAATCGGATGCTTCGATCTGCTACCTTTGAGATAGGAAGAGGGAGAGGGAGAGGGAGAGGGTGAGGGTGAGGAGCGCTTCAACCCCGTCAACCCTCGTCCCATATTTTACCTCAAAAACACGACGTCTCGTTTCGTCCTAAAAAAAAAAAAAAAGAAAAATAAAGGAACACCACTCTCTCTCTCTCGTTTCTTATCGAAATTTTATTTACGAACTATTTAATCCTACGATGATCGCGACGAGAGTATATCAAAAAAAAAATAAAAATAAAAAAACGTTTTGAAATAAAGAAAAAAAAAAAAGAAAAAAAAGAAGGAAAGAAAGAAAATTCGCGAAATTCGAACGATACGTGATCGTTCCGTGCATTCAAAATCACTCCAAACCCACCACCCACCTTCTCCCCTCTCCCTTCTACCCCTAAGAGGAAAAGAAAAGAGAATATTGTGCGTCGTCCGATTCTTCAATCATTTTCTCCGTCTTGTCAGACTTTAACGATCTACTCCTCGGGGATTTTATTTTTACTTTTAATAAAAAAAAAAAAAAAAAAAAATGAAAAAAGAAAACAAAAAAGAGATCCCTAATTAATTAATCAGAGAAGAAATGTATTTCGTCGCGATTACATACGCTTGCAGATTTTAATTCATGTATATATTTCAACACACACACCCCCCCCCCCTTGGAAAATAGAAAGAAAAGAAATAGAAATAATATCGAGGGATATAAAATCAGCTTCTCGTCGATCAATCCTGTAGCTTAACGTTTGAAATCTTCCATCTCATACCATTAGATACGTCCAAATTCTCTCTCTCTCTCTCTCTCTCTCTCTCTCTCTTTTATTCGAAGTATACATGCAAATATATATATATATATATCCATATATCCGTCTATCTCTCTTTTTTTCTCTGCCTATTTTCTCCGATGATGTACCGACAATTTGAAGAGTTTAAGGCGATCGGTATCGCCCATCCGGTCGAAGCTTTCTCCACGAAAGGGATAAATAGCTCGTAAATAGGGAATAAAAGAGAGAGAGAAAGAGAGAGAGAGAGAGAGAGAGAGAGAGAGAGAGAGAGAGAAAGGAATAGCAGAAAACGAGCGAATTACAGAACGTTTACGTGGATATCATTTCGCTTGAATGAACATGGAGAACAAGAGAGATATTTTCTTCTCTCTCTCTCTCTCTCTCTCTCTCTCTCTCTCTCGTTCGTTCCTTTATCCTCCATCCCTTTCCATCTTACTCTTCCTTCCCCCTTTTCCTTCTACTTTTTATTTTTATTTGTACTTTATTTTCGTTTTCTTTTCTTTTTTATATTTTTATTTTTTTCCCGTTCCCGATCGAATCCCGATAACAAAGTAAAAAAGAAAAGGGTCCTCCAGGAACGATTTCACATCCTCCAGGATTATATTGCCCCGTGGATCCCGGCAATGCGAGGCATGCAGCGGTATTATGGAGCTATAGGGAATCATGCAAATTCGCATAGCCGCGCCGACAGGATTATAACGAGAGAAGCGAGGAGCCTGTTGGTGATCGGGATTCGTGAGTTCGATAAAGAAGGCAAGCTTAACGAGTTATGATCGAATAATGATAAATTCTGCGAACTCTTGTTCAGCAGCTGCCCCTGTTGGCGATCGTTAGTGAATCTTCTCCTTCTCTCTCTCTCTCTCTCTCTCTCTCTCTCTCTCTCTATCTATCTATCTCTTTCTTTCTATCTATCTATCTCTATCTATCACTTTATCTCTCTTTCTCTTTCTATCTCTTTCTTGCTTTCTTTTATCCGTCTTTCTCTTATACGCTCACTCTCTCTCTCTCTCTCTCTTTCTCTCTCTCTCTCTCTCTCTCTCTCTCTCTCTTTCTCTCTCTCTCTCTCTTGGAGTAAAGCAGGCTCGGTAAGCTTTTTCTCGTCGCGAGAGGAACGATTAATGTCTTCATGAACGCCGCAGGCGACTGACCCCTTCAAGAAAAAGAATTGGAAAGGGAAGAAAAAAGTAAGAGAGATGGATAGAGAGAAGGAATGAGAGAGAATGAGAGAGGGGGGGGGAAGGTTTGATAAGAGGAAATAGAAAGAGAGCGAGATTATTAATGATTGAATTTTAATTATTTCTAGGAAAGTTTGTATATATGTTTTATAATATGACATCATAGATAATCAAAATGTGTTGAAAAAAGAGAGAGAGAGAGAGAGAAAAGAAGTGATATAATAAGAGGGAGAGAGAGGGAATAAAAATTGAATTTTAATTATGTTTAGGAAGGTTTGTATATATGTTTGTACGGGTGATCGATAGAGAGTAAGTTGTATGATATTATAGATAATCAAAATGTGTTGAAGAAAGAGAGAGAGAGAGAGAGAGAGAGAGAATTTCAATAAGGATATTATTCGTGTGTCCACGATAAATGCGTATATACTTGTACGTGATAACTAATGAGTGACAATAAAATTGTATAAGTCGTTAAAAATTTTTATCTGACGTTTCGAGTGAAGATTGTAAAAAGAAGAGAGAAGAGAGAAATATTTCAATGTGAAGTTTTTTGGTTCGTCTAGTGGGATAATAATTTTTGTGCGTATAATAAGTTCGAGCAAGGATTGTTTCTAAATTAATTATTATCGCGGTTATACTTGAAATCTTCGTTGTTGTTTCACGTGAGAAGGTTTCAATTTATCGAATTAAAAAAAAAAAATATATATATATATATATATTGCAAACTATGTTTTATGTAAGAAAGACAATCAACGACGAACAACGTTTCCAAAACTTTCGAAGATGTTTCGAACGTTAAAAATAAACAAACAAAACAAAACAAGAAAGAGAAAAATAAAATTATTAAAGATAATAACGTTGCTCGTACGAAAGGATGAAAAATTTCTCGAAAGATGAAGGGGTGAAAGGAAGAAGATGAAACTATTGTAAATTGTAGAATCGTTCGATCTCCGTTGCGAAAATTACAAAAAAAAAGAAAAAAAAAATGAAAAATGAAAAACAATAACAAGAAACAAGAAGGAAGACGGAAAAGGTAAAAAGTAACCGAATGAATTGAAGTGAGAAAGAAGAAGAAGAAGAAGAAGAAGAAAATACGGGGATGAAAGAAGAAGAAGAAGAAGAAAAAAAAAAGGAATAAGAAAAATAAAAATAAGAAGGAAGGAACGAGTCTCATTGGCGATCATCGCGTTTTCATGGCGCCAGAAGAGCGAGAAACGCTGCATTCGTGTTTTCGTGTCGACCAGAAGGGGAGTGAGTCCTTTCTCTTTCTCCTTCTCTCTCTCTCTCTCTCTCTCTCTCTCTCTGTTTCTCTCTTTCACATCGACGAAAAGGGGGAGGTGCACGGCCGGTTTTCTATTGGCCCTCACCTCAGGGGTGGTTTTTAGCCGAGCTGTCCCGAAGAAAGGAGCTCTTGCACACGCCGCCACACAAAATGTTCTCGCGCTAATGCAGCCTCGCCCGTATCTCTCTCTCTCTCTCTCTCTCTCCTCTCTTTTCTCTCTTCGTATATATATATATATATATATATACGCGCGTACATGCAAGCTTCTCTTCGAAAAATTCGTTCGGGTCTCTTTGTAAATGTGTACGTGAGCTCGAAATCCCACCCTTCGAAAGAGAGAAAGAGAAAACGTCACTCATAATGGAAACGGTCCCCTTATATTCTCTCCATCCTTCTTTTTTAACGTATCCACATATGATCCTCTCTCTCTCTCTCTCTCTCTCTCTCTCTCTCTTTCTCTTACTCTCTCTATTTCACTTTCTCTCTCTCTCTCTCTCTATTTCAATCTTTTTTCATTTCTCCTTTTTTCGTCATTCATTACTACTTTCTCTCTCTCTCTCTCTCTCTCTCTCTCTCTCGCTCTCTCTTTATTTCTTTCTCTTTCTCAATCGTTTTTAACATCCCTATCTTTCTCATTCTTCCTTCCCTTACTTTTTAATTTTTTCTCTTTCTATTTCAAATAAATTCTCTATCTCTTTTTTTATCACTACGTTTTACATTTCTCTCTCTCTCTCTCTCTCTTACTCTCTTTATCTCAATCTTTGTTAATTTCTCTTTCTTTGTCTCTCTCCTTCTCTCTTATATTTCTTCCTTTTTTTTTTATCCCCGACGATACACGCGTATACCATTGGGAATTTTCGAAATATATATATATTTATATATGTACACACACACACACACACACACACACACACACACACACACACACACACACACACACACACACACACACACACACACACATTATATATATAGATGTATATCCCTGTGCGTCCCATTGTCGAGGAAAGAATGGCCGGAATTTCATAGTTTCGACCATCTTTTCGTACATTTTTACGAGAAAATGCAGCACCAGGGAGATCGTGTTTCGAGCTTTTCCCTCCCTTTTTTTTCTTTCGTGAACAACGTAAAGGTTCGTTCGTTCCTTCCTTCCTTCCTTCCTTCCTTTCTTTTCTTTCCCTTCCTTCTTCTTTTCCTGATCCATCTGAAGAAAGTAAAAGAAGAAGAAGAAGAAGAAGAAGAAAAGAAAGGGAATAACGTAGTTGGTATAGAAAGTTAAAAATAAAAAAAACAAACAAAGAGTGAGAAAGAGAGAGGGGTTAAGGAAGTTGGAAACGTTCTTCAAGCACGATTTGAAAATTTCCAAGAGATCTTTTAATTTTTTTTTTTTTTTTTTTTTTTGTTTACGTAGAAATCGTTTGTCGTAACATTTCGTTCGTACGACCTATCGCGTATTTCGCGATTTCAATATCATACGAGAATATTATATTCGTTATTAATAAACTTACGTTATTTTCGAACGAGCGTCGACATTTTTCTTTTTTTGGTATTTTTTTTTTTGGTATTTTTTTGCTTCAAAAAATTGTGGGAGGATCGTCGAAACGAAAGTCAATGAAATATCGTATCGTCTCTTCGTATATATTTCGACACGATAATCACTCGTAGAGTTTATTCTGTTCGAGATTAGAAAAAGAAAAAGAAAAAGAAAAAGAAAAAAAGAGAAAAAGACGTAACCAGTCCGAACGTCCTCGTTCGATCAAGTTTGTCCCGTCACGATGGGAAAACATCGTGGATGTTTTTCTTTTTCTTTTTCTTTTCTTTTCTTTTTTTTTTCCGAATGCTAGGTTCGATTGGTGGAACGCATAACGAAGAAGAAGAGAGACATCCTCTAATTTATTTAGAAGACGACGAGCACGTCTCTCGTGCGTTCCCTCGCGATTCTAGACTCTATAGGCGTCCTCTCTCTCTCTCTCTCTCTCTCTCTCTCTCTCTCTCTTTATCTATCTATCTGTCTCTTTCTAACGTAAAAAGAAAGGATTTAAGTGGGTGGTATCGTGACTGAATCAAACGTCAATCGTGTCTCTGGGACAGTCCACGTGAAAGCGTTGTAAAACGTTAAGTATCTACACAACTCGTGGAAAATCAATCTGATTTCAAAGCATACGTGGAGAATACTTAAGTATGTATTTCCGTGTGTGTGTGTCTGTGTGTGCGTTTGTGTGTTTGTGTGTTTATGTATGTGTGTAACCCTTTTCTATACTTTTTAAACCTCGTCCAGATCGATCGTATAAGTATCCAACCACGGCGAATTTTCATTCTGTTTTATTTATATCGTTCAATTAATATTTGACGTACCTTACGTATATCCATTGATACGTTTATTTTTCTATTAACATTTATTTCTTCTTTATTTAATTTTTTCTCCTTTTTCGTTTTGTTTTGACGAGTATACGAAGTTATTGATAGAGATTATTATTATTATTATTATTATTATTATTATTTTTCTTTTTATTCGTTTAATACTTCATTTTTTCAATATATTCATCTTTATTATTAACATTGTATTAATCCAGACGTTTAGCGAGTATGAGTTTAAACATTTATTTATTTATTTATTTCTTTTTTCTTTTACAATCGAGGCGCGTTTGCAACCTCAACGAATCGTTTCTTTTTCTCTCTCTCTCTCTCTCTCTCTTGGATTTACATTAGATTCTTTTAAACGCGACAATGTGATATTTAATTTGATAAATCAATTCAATTTAAAATATGAAAGAATTTGTTTGTTTTTTTTTTTTTTTTTTTTTTACGAGTGATGTGCACAGTACATCGGACTTCGAAAATACGATAATACTCGTGAAAATATTAAAATGGAACGAAAAAGGATGGAAAGGAAAGGAAAGAAAAGGAAAGAAAAAAAAAATAACAGGATAAGATCGTCTTCGTACTTTTCTATAGCAAAGTTTGATGTCAGAGAAGAACGACGACGATGACAAGGATAAGAAATATTTGTGTGCAATGTTTTATCCACTCCTTGTTATCCACTTTGCCGTAAACTCCAAGTGGAGAAACGAACGAGCCTATAGATAAAGAGACCACGACCCCGTCTCAGTTTCGCGTACTTTCGTTATTTTCCAAACTTTCACCGTTAGGAAAACTCTACTCGAAGGTGCTGAATCGCGTCAGAGGACTTGGAAGGTAAAGGAGAAACTTTTCCACTTTTATTTATTTTTTTTTCTTTTTATTTATTTATTTCTTTTTTTTTTTTCTTTCTTTTTTATTCCTTTCTTCCCTTTTCTGTTATTTCCTTTTTTCGTCCTCGACGAACCAACTAGATTCGAATATAAGAAATTAATGACAAAAGTGATTATTCGAGGCGTGTATTTTGGAAGTATGAAAAAAATATTCAATACAAATTTGATCCTATACGATGTTATTTCTGTTATTAATATTTTTTTCTTCTTTGTTTTTTAGTTATTTATTTATTTATTTATTTTTTTTTTTCATTTCATTTCAAATCTCTCTGTCCGAGCACGCGATCTTAATCGTGTTCGCGATCATCTTGATACACGTGAAATTTTTGCGTATCGATCGACGATATATAGACAGAGTATTATAATAATCGTTGACAGATTTTATATATTTCTATGAAATTGTACGAATTTAGAACAAATAGTGTCTGTTCGGTTCGGTTGTAAATTTTGTTACCGTTGAATGGGAAGAACGGGTATAAAGAAAACTCGACTCGACGTGAAACCAGTCGCATACATACGTACGTGTAGCTTGAAATATACGTTCTTGAAACATAAGATTCTTACGTTAGAAGCGCGTCACGTAGCAATTACGTTAGTTCGTTCGTTTGAAAATTTAATTATCCCCTTTTTCGTAGCTTTCCACGGGTTCTCAAGTGTTCATTCGCGGAATGGCACGTGCAAGATCGACTTCCGGGAGGAAATAAGACGATGATACGAACGTTTCACCGATATTAACCTTCTAGTGTGTGTGTGTGTTTCTGTGTGTGTGTTTCTATGTGTAAGTGTCTACTTCTCATCTTCCTCTTTTGATCATAGGTTAGTCGTTTCCTGGCCGACGTGGAGACACGACGACGTCAATCTTCAAGTTCCCTTTAGAAATACACGGTCTTTGTCATTATTATTCCATCCTTAATGATCACTATGTGTCGACGCTTTTAGTATTATACCCTGATAACGTATATACCGTTCTCTTCAACCTCGTAAATTCACATTCCTCTTTGATTTTGAGAACAATCATTCTCTCGGTTAATAATTTTCTTATAACATTTTTAATTAATCTAACATTATATATATATATATATATATATATATATATATATTTATAAAACAGGTAATTTCTTTAAAAAAAAAAAAAAAAATAAATAAATAAAAGAAAAAACAAATGATTCGTACTAAATGGAATATATTTGTTATTCGTTCGATCAAATTTTTCCAATAATTTTTACGACATTTCTTTACGAAAAATGGACGCGCGATGCTTACGTTATATTAAAATAACGAGAAGGAAGAAAGGGGAAAGAAAATCAAAAAAAAAACAAGGAAAAAGAGAATAGACGTTGAATCAACGTGTCGTTCGATGAAACGTGTAACCAATCGATATCTACAAATTAAACGCGTACTTTTTTCCTCGTCGTACGACGGCACACACAGTTAGTGTAGTAGTAGTAGTGTAGTAGTAGTAGTAGTAGTAGTAGTGAAACATCGGTAGAGTTTGTGTGCGCCAAGATCGAATGAGTCGACGAGATCGTAAGTCTGCTTTTTTTGTCGGTTAGCACGATTTTCATTAAATTTCGCGATCGACCGACCCATAGCCGATTTATTACTCGGTGAACATCGATCGATTTTATTTTTATTTTTATTCTTTTTTTTTTTTGAATTTTTTGTCATACCCGAGTTTATAAAAACATCGATTCAATTTATCGATACACTGTATATCTTACGTTCTTGTCGTTTACATATGTATATATACGTATATATTTTTTTTTCTCTTTTTATATACCCTACCCATCAGTTTTATTAACATTTTCATCTCGGTAGGTTATTCATATTTTTTTCTTTATTAATTTACCTGTCCAAATTTTATTTCGCAATCGTTGCGAAACCCGCGTATATTTTCGTAGAACTTTCGACTGATATTAATTCAAATATTAACTTCAATTTTCGAAATTGACGTCGACGGATGCGATAAAGCAAAGAAAAACAAAAAGAAAAAAAGAACGAAGAACCGTATACATTACAATGTAAAAAGTCGATCGCGTTCGTCGGTTTTCGGAATTAACTAAAAACGTTGGAATTAATACGAACGCATAGGACTCATAGCAAAACGTTTCTAGGGACCCTGAAATAGATTTTCAGTGCATCGGAAGGATCGGTAGAGTAATAATAATAATAAAAAAATAAAAAAAATAAAGGAAAGAAAAAAGGGCTTGACAGACACGTAACGGAGAGGAGAGAAAGAGAAAGAGTAAGAGTGAGAGAGAGAGAGAGAGAGAGAGAGAGAGAGAGAGAGAGAAGGGCCGGCTCGTAATCCGATCCAAGAAATCTATGTCGATAGGGCAATAATTAGGCTGCTTACACGATGAAATGAGAGAGAGAAAGGAGAGAAGGAGTGAAGGAAGACATGTCGGCCCTTTCTCTCTGAACCCTTCTCCTTTTCTTTCCTCTCGTCAGTGGCGGCAACGATGCCGGCAGAAGGGCAAAGAGAGAAAGAGAGATGGACAGATCCTTAATATACACAATCTCATACACATGGTATATATATATATATAAATCTCTTTATATGTAAAGTAAGTTATACTCACGTAGGCGTGCGCGTATTGGTCTCCATTGGTACACCCTTTTATCCCTTTTCGACGTACGCACCGCCTTGAATAGCTAAACTAGAGCTACCCGAGTGAAGGCTGGTTCCTTCGCGGTTTGTGCCACACAGAGATTCGCACGCACCCACACGGACACATACGTCCGAAGAAGAAGAAGAAGAAGAAGAAGGAGAAGAAGAGAAAAAGGAGGAGGAGGCAGAGAAACGATCTCTGCCATCACACACAACATATATATATATATATATATATATATATATGTGTGTGTGTGTGTGTGTTATGTGTGTATGTACGTGGAAAGAATCTTGTGACGTTCCTGTGAACTGCACTTTATATTAGTGTTTGTGTGTAAGTTGAGAATAAAAGATAGAGAAAGAGAGAGTATATATATATATATATATATATATATATATATAAGGGATGGGATGGGAGGGAACAGAGGGGTGGACTTTTGGGTATAATGGCGGCTTCGGCACAAGGACCCCCAAAAGAAAGCCATAGATATCGCATTGCACGGCAGGGACTGACGGGACAAAACAACTCAGGCCCATCGACAATAGGAGGGGCGAGAGAGAGAGAGAGAGAGAGACTCGTAGAACGAATGACAGAGAGGGTGGATGAGAGGCTAATGTCAAGAGAGACAGAAAGAGAGTAGGATAGATTCAGCCCATGTTACGTTTTATTAAGAAAGAGAAAGAGAGAGAGAGAGAGAGAGAGAGAGATACGTTGGGTCCTTCTCGCGTGCCGATCCATTAATTAACCATCGTCATTTCTTTATCATTCAACTTTGCCGACAGTGAGAGAGAGAGAGAGAGAGAAAGAGAGAGAGAGATACTGTGTTTGATTTGAATTGATATAAATATATATACATATATTTAATTATTTATTAAACGATGATTTTGAACCTGTAAAGCTTCCAGTGTAAACTTTTAATCCATTAATAATATGAAATATAATTCGTTTTAAAAAAGAAAAACAAACAAAAGAAACTGGTATTAATGAAATAAAAAGTGAATAAAAAAAAAATATATATATATATGTATATATATTTATTTATTTATTTATTTATTTATTATAGGTATAGATTTTTCTCTCGCCGTTAAATCGTACGACGATAATTAAATAAAACGACGTAGGGGGTTTCGATGACGTAAATCAAAGAACAATATATCATCCGATGATGTAAATTATAAAAAATATATATTACCAAATGTATCGAAGATCGGATCGAGACGTACGAAGATATAAAACTGTTCGTGCTTTTTGTTAAACTTAAAAGCGATGAAACGATACGATTAGATATAACGAATAATCGAATTGAAGAGATATCTAATAGAATATTATAGGAGAGAAAAATAGAAGAAAAAAAAAATAGGAGGAGAAGAAGAAGAATAAGAGTCTCTATCGACGAGGAGGACATCGACTTCACAACTCGTTCGCTATTGTCGTTTGCGTCACTTTTATTATATTTAGAATACCTTATCGTTCATGCAAGCAAAGCTATAGTTTGCGTTACCTTATTTTTCATTTTTTTTTCCCTTCTCTTCTATTCTCTCCCTTCGATATTATTATTTTTCTCTCGTTTCTGTCTTTCTTTTTTTTTCCTTTCCTTTCCTTTTTCTCTTTTCTCTTTTCCATTTTACCTTCTCTCTTTTCTCTTATTCAACGATTGAATATCGCGTCCTCAGCGGAATGATTTCACTCTCATCGCGATACACACGATTATGGTTATATATATATATATATATATATATATATATATATATATATATATATATATATATGTATGTATATAAAATTGATGACCATATATATATAGTGACGATAACGACGAAGACGAAGACGATGATAGTTACGAAAGTCAGCAAAGGGACATTGACTGTTCTCTCGGGAATAAATGAATAATTAAACTCTACAATAACGTATACGTGGTAGATATGCGATATTTACGTTGGTGGAAATGTCCTCACGTTCCGACATCTAGGCACCCGTTGTCTATGAATCTAAATGGATAGGATAGGATAGATAGATGGATAGATGGATGGACGAGACCGATCGTTATCGGACTCTCTCTTGAAAAAATTTCTGAATCGATTCATTCTCATAGAAAATATTTCGGAATGGAGAACGTCATATCGCGAGAATGTAATCGAACGTTAATCAATTGCATTACGATTTAATTGTTACAAATGTTCGACGTTCGTACCGTTAACGATCTAAGAATTGACAATTAAATCGATTCGTGTACCCTTATAAGCGCGTGGGGGGGGGGGAAACGCTTTTTATTTTTCGAAAAGTTTCGTCGATCTTCGCGAATAAATTCGATGAAAGCGTACTCGTTGTAAATATGAATTTTTATTTTCCCATTTCAAAAATACAATTATCTGAACGATACTTCTCTTATAACGATCGTAAACGTTAAATAAAATTATTCGTCGTCTATCGCTTATCGTCATTGTTCGTGATAAAGACGATTTTGTTCGACGGTCGGAAAAAAAAAAAGACAATTAAAGGGAATACGTTTGAGAGATACGGAAAAAAAAAAAGTACATTATATACGCACGCAGAGACACAAACAAACAAGAAAGACATAAATACCAACGCATGCATACACGGAGAAAGATATAATAATTCGATCGATCGCGAGCAGCCGTCAGTTATGCGCGTAAACGCGAAGCGTCGGACATGGCGGCACGAAAGGCGATTTGTCATTCGCGAAATAACTCGAACGTTCTCTCCTCTCTCTCTCTCTCTCTCTCTCTCTCTCTCTCTCTCTCTCTCTCTCTCTCTTTCTCTCGAGTAGGTATTACGTTTAATGCTCAACACGATCAATTTCACCTTTCAAGTGTAACGCAAGCACGTACATTTACAAGAATGAGAAAGAGAAAGAGAGAGAGAGATAGATAGATAGATAGCAAGCTAGCAAGCTAGCTAGCTAGCTAGATAAATAGATAGATAGATAGATAGATAGATAGAAGGGGAGAGAGAGAGAGAGAGAGAGAGAGAGAGAGAGAGAGATAGAGAGAGAATGTGCGCGCGTGCTCATAGGCATCGTAACTTAATCGATAAGTCGCATTTAGACCTCTCACCCCACCTCACCGACCTTCCCTAAGCACGATTTCTATTTCTAACTATACACTCGACTAGGAATAGTTAATGACGTTCGAAACAGACGTACTTAGGGTACGTACATACATTCATACATACATAAATAAATACATAGATACGTATGTACGTACACACACACACACACACATATATATATACGGATTCGATTTGATCGTCGAAAGCCGCGAAACTCTTCTCCGGTTTGTCTCTCATTTTCAATTAAATTTCATGTTGATTTTAATCGAAGTTAACGCTCGAATTCGATTACATAATGCTAAAATGTTAATATGATGTTACATTCACGTTTAATGTTTAATCGGATTCGCGAGTGTCAGCTCGTCTCATTTTCAATTGAATTTCGTGTAAATTGTATTTATCATTTATACACATATTATGATTCGTATATCGTGCTCTATAAGAGTTAGGACATTTCGTCGAAGGTCCATATATTCATGAGGTAATTATTTATTGATTATGATAATAATTACCGAACGTGATTAACTTTTTCTTTATATATATATACGAATAATAGTATATATATATTGATTGTTCAAGCGAGATACGTTGATCGCGACGAAAGTACGGACTAATTAATTTCTTCGAAGGATTTGCAATAGGATTTGTTCGTTATCATGTGATCAGTATCACCGTTTTATTTTTAAGTTTCATAAACGTGAGAAACGATCGTCGTAAAGATATTTCCATTGATACGACGAATCGTTATTCGATACGATTAATTGTCAAACGAACAGATATAAATCTCGGATGAATTTTAAACGCTTCGGGAAAAGAAAATAAATTTTCACAAAACACGCACGCACGTACGCACACGTACACGCGCAACAATCGATATTATCATTTGTACGTATCGTGGAAAATAATAATAATAATAATAATAATGATGATGATGATGATGATGAAAAAAAAAGAAAAGAAAAATCTTAAAGATTTCATTCGTGTTATAACAAGATCGGATTTTCAAGATAACAAAATAAAAAAAAAAAAGAGAAAGAGGAAGGGAAAGAGAAAAGAAAAGAGACATAATTCAGTTGGATTGATCGAAATCCATTGTAGAGGAGTCCCGTTTACCGAAACTATCAATTGATGCCGTGGCACAAACAACGCCGTACGGCGTAATACACACACGCAGCTGCACCCCCTCCCGTGAACATCGCAATCCAAACAGAGAACGGATATATCTTCTCGTTCCTCGTTCGTCCATCTGTCGTTGTGTAACGGAACACCGGCTAATAGTATTAGAAATACATATACATACATACATACATACATATATATATATATATATATATATATATATATATATATTATGTAGTTCTCTGTTATATCTATGTGTATTTCTGTGTACACTGTGTATGTCATGAACACTAAACTACCCCTGTGGAAGCACTCGATCGAAGAACCCCTATATGCCCTTCGTTCCTTCTTCGTTTCTCTCCCAAGCACGTAGATTACGTCTGTAAATGCCCCCTCGCGCGACCGAAACTCTGATCTGCTCTCTTTCTTTCTTTTTCTTTTTCATTTTCTTTTTCTTCCCTTCTTCTTCTTCTTCTTCCTCCTTCCTTCTTCCTCTTCTTCTTCCCTAAAATCCGCTAAACGGGGTGTGCACACTTTATTAATTTTGTCTTCGTGAACGATAGAAATGATCTCGTTTGCTCGTTTCTTCTTCTTCTTCTTCTTCTTCCTCCCCCTTTTTCTATCTTTTCTCATAAAGGTGTCGGTGAAAGTAAATTGTGAATTAGTATTATCCACCTCGATAATTGTTTATCATAGTTGTTGGTTTATATAAATATATATATGTTTATACGTATAGGAAACAAGTTATAGAGTACAAGCTTACAAATTATAGTTACCAGTTCGTATTAAAAGTTCGATAATATTTTATAATATATTTATATCTGCGTTGATTTATTTTTACGATTTTTATCAATGTATTCATTAATCAAATTGCGAAGATTGAATGAGTTGTTGAGCGTTGATAAATATATACATATATATTTAGTTTTAGAACTTGAGATATAATAAACTTTAAATGAGAACTCGTGAGGTAAAAAAAAATATCTATACACACACACACACACACACACACGTATAAATATATATATGTATATATAATATCAATGAGTTAATTTATTGAAAACTTTGGTTACTTTTAACGAGCCGAATATTTTTCGAGCTGGTAGAAAACTCTAATAGAAGCCTAGTAAGAGTCTCAAGTGGATTGACCACTTCGGGAAATTGCGAGAAGATAAATAACATTTCTCTTATGAGAACGATGATTTCCTTTAATAAATAACAAGACGAAAACTTACGCCGTGTCGGTAAGGGTATAGCTAGAGGCCATAACGAACGGTCTAATAACTATTGCCATTTGCTCCATTATATCCCTATGGTTTTTTTTTTTTCTTTTTTATGTAGCGGAAAAATCACATTCATACATTTTAATATACGAATCGATATTATTAATAATATCTGAAGCATAATACATACATATATATATATATGTAATATCTATATTGTTTTCCATCGTCTAAATTTTATTCCCGACAATGAAAACGGACGACTGATATACGAACGAGAAATAGTCAGGATCGTACAAATGGTAGGGGGGGAATGATAACGAAGTAAAACGAATTTCGACGATTCCTTAAAAATCGATGAAAAATAATTTAAAAAAAAAAAAGAAAGGAGGAGGAACGAAATAAAAGAAAAAAATAAGAAAAGAAAAAGAAATCGCAAGTTAACTAACAACTCGATTTAGTATTCGACTCCTTTCAAGGGGGTTGCAAAAGTTCTCTCTCTCTCTCTCTCTCTCTCTCTCTCTCTCTCTCTCTCACTCTCTCTCGTGTTTCTGGAAACGTCTCGCGAATCGTTTCGGGTTGCCAGGCGCGAAGAGACCAAAGGGGGCGAAGAGGGAGCTTAACGTGCAACTGACATCCCTCTCTGACCCTCCACACCCTCCACACCCCACCCCCTTTGAAATAAAGATAGAGATAGAGAGGCAGCGAAACGACGGGTGGACAGAGAAATTCGAAAGTCGTGACGAGCTCGGAAGCACGAGCAGGCGCCGTGGAGACGGCGGAGATTCTGCCTTTTTGTTTGTCTGTCTGTTTGTTTGTTTGTTTGTTTGTTTGTTTGTTCCGGGCGTTTCGTTACCGCGTTGGTTAGCTACTTCACTCCCTTCTAGCATCCCCCTTCTATCTTTCTCATACACTTCTACACCCTCTCTAACTCTAACTCTCTCTATCTCTCTCTCTCTCTCTATCTCTCTCTCTCTCTCTGTGCGTATCTCTATCTCTCTTCATTTTTATCATTCTCACTGTACTTCTTTTTATACCTTCATCCCCTTCTATTTTTCATTGACTTTATCATCCTATCTTCCCTTTTCACCGGCTTACTCGTTAATAAATAATTTTATTCGTATCATTTATTCACGATATTTACGATTTATTATATCGATTTTAAAGATAAAACTTTGACAAAACTCTCGTTTAACATTGTTTGTATTCGACGTATCGAATGAGCGTTAACGCGTTTACGTGACGAAGTATCGGTTCGCGTCTTCTTACGTTAGTCTCTCTTGTCGAATAGTTTCGCAGTGTAAAATACTGCATGCGAACGATGCCTATGCGAAATAACAGCTGAGTATTTAATAGCTGTCACGCGACGTTCATTACTGTCTCGATACTACTTCTTCATTGCCGACGAATCACCGTGCCAATCTCAACGTAGGTTCTCGGCACGCGAGTCGAGTTAAAAAAAATAAGAGGAAAAAAGTATTAAAAAAAAAAAAAGAAAAGAGGAAAACAAAAAGAATTATGGATAAATGCCTTGAACGAGTATCCCGAAAGAACTAAACGAATCACTCTTTCGTTTTACTGTAAAATATATAAATTTTCATTAAACCTTATTTCGATTGATTGAGCAGCGATTTGACAGAATTCGATTGAAATGATTCGTTCGAAAAAAAAAAAAAATAAAAATATATAAATGAACTAAAAGGAATAAAGACGAAGAGAAATGGAAATAATGAAAATTTTGAAAGAACGATCGATCTCTCTCTTTTTTTTTTTTCTTTTAATTTTTTTGACAGAATTTAAAACCCCATCGAAAATGATCTCAAATTGATACTATGCAGTGAGTTGCAGTTCTTTGTAATCTCTCTCTCTCTCTCTCTCTCTCTCTCTCTCCGAACTTTTAAGTCCATCTTTTTTATAATAACATAACAAAGGCATAGAATTATATCTGGCACAGTAATATCTGAACAGTAATAATCAAAATTAAAGTGAATACAGGTATTAATAACGATAAAAAAAAAAAGAATGAGTACGAATAAGACGAGAATTTTCTTGAAGAGCGAGAGAGAGAAAGAGAGAGAGAGAGAGAGAAAAGAGAGAAGACACTTTAGAAAAGAAATAAAGAAAGAGATAGAGATAGAGGGAGTGACTCCGTGAGCTAACTCTCGTCACGCACATGCTGCAACGACCTTTTGCATCAAAAGCTTTTGTTTATGGGCCGAGAAGATTTATAGGCCGCACAGCGATGTGTACATATAGCATCTTGAAACGCTCTATCCGTACCGAGATCTCTCCTCGAAATGTCGTCAACGTCCGAGCGTACACCCTCTCTCTCTCTCTCTCTCTCTCTCTCTCTCTCTCTCTCCTATCTTTCCACTCTCGACTACTTTTATACATCAAACATCAAGTTTCTTTCTCTACATTGTTTCCGCGAGAACACTGCGTAAAACAAACTACGCTCGATCGGTCAATTTTACTCTTCATTTTTGTGCCCCACCTCTCCCCTCACCCCTCTCCCCTTCGCGAACTCTTTAAATACTTGCATTTAACCAACAACGAACGTTCCCCCTTTTTTTTACTTGACTTTTTAGAAAATCTCAGCGTGCGTGTACGCGTACGCGTACGCGTATTCGTTTCGTTCGATAAAAATCTTTCTAGCCATTTTCGAGATCGAAATTGACGAATATACGAGGATAAAAGTTCACGTTTTATACATTCTATTGTTTATTTATCGGAAAATGACAATGACGAATTTCTTCTCACGCGTATTTACCTGGAAAATATTATCGAAGGTAAACTTCGAATCGATACGATCGTAAAGTTGTCGCATAAATTTCATTTCCCAAATACTTGGCTAATCTCGTAATTTTCTTCAATGTACTCGAAGCGTGCGCGTTTTCGCATGTTTTTTTTTTATCTTCTTTTCCTTTTTCTTTCTCTTTTTCATCGCCGACGCAAAACACCTCGCGGATATACGTACGCACCGTATAAATGTTACGTGTACATGCGATTTGAAAATAGCAAGACTGGCACGTTAATATTCATGCCGCCTACGTTGTCCAAGGAGCGTTAACGGTCGCACGATTGTTTTCATGTGCTAGTCAGTAAGAAAACCATAGGGAGTTGTTGAATAGGCATATGTAAGTATACCTAAAGTGAGAGAGACCCAGCGACGGAAACGTTTTTAAAAGAAGAGAAAGAAAAAGAAAGGACATGCACGCTAATAAAGTAAGATTTACAGAGATTTTAAAGTGTCGAAAGGGATGGACGTATAAATAGTTGGACGGTCAAAAAGAGAGAGAGAGAGAGAGAGAGAGAGAGAGGGAGTATAGAGAGTTCGAAAGATTCTCAAGCTCGTCATAACTCCGATAGTTTATGAAGTTGTCGTGAGGGAGACGTTGAAAGATCGGCGGATAGATTTTTGAACGGATAAACGTGCTTATAAGGCGCGATAAATTCATCGTTCCTACTCTTGGAACGCGGCTTATCTCGGACAAAAGCGAAAGAATTCGCTTGTGGAACGTAGAGAAGAAATAACTTGTGGCTATGTGAATCGTTTGGCGTGTAACTCATAATACGACGCTGAGTCCAAGAGATTCGCCAGGCGTCGCTCTCGATCGTATATAACCGGTCGTTCGTTGTCTCCATATTTAGTAACTTACATTTTATACCAGAAAACATCGAATATATATATATATATATATATATATATATATATATATATATATATATTTATGAACGTGGTTGGTTAATAAAAAAGATTTCACGGAAACAATTTTTTCTTATTTTGTAGAGAAGATCGAACTAACTTCGATTTGGTTTTGTTGAAAGATTCTTCGTTTGTTAAGGGTTCCCAGTTGCCACGAGAGATTAAATGATACATTTAATGTATCAGTACGGCTAGATGTTAAAAAATATCACACGAGGTTTCGCGACGTCGAAAATAATCAACCAACATTATCCCTTTATCGGTTCAACGCCGAGTTTATTTGTTATATTTTCAAAACAAACAAAAAAATCAAAAAGAAAAACGAAGTATCTGAAGAGAGATATCCCAAGAAAATCTAAAGCGTTTGCGACGTTCGAACGGTCCCAAGTAACTTTCTTTCGCTTTGCCTATTAAATATTTTTATTTTAATTGTGAGAACGATATACGTCGGATACGTTGATTTAGTTCGGGAATAAGACTAAAGACTCGTGATTTCAGATTATCTCAAAACCTAAGTAATTGTTAATAGTACGCTCGAAGAGATCGGGGAGAAACGATTAAGTAGATCCAATTAAGTTATTACCGTTTCGTTCCTATTGATAAAACCAAACTGATAAGTTTATTTTACGTCGTAGTTTTAAGCCGAGACGTATATACGAATATACTTCAGGAACTGAATGCACACTTGGAATAATCGCCCGCATGACATAGTCAATACGAGAACAATGAGAAAAGAGGAAGTCTCTCTCTCTCTCTCTCTCTCTCTCTCTCTCTCTCTCTCTCTCTCGTGTCTACATATGCAGAATACGTCACACGATATTAGTAGTCTCTTGATGAACGGTGGTACGATTACGTCTAATAATCGAACAATATGATTCGAAATTAATCGCTAATGCGCCCCGATAACAAATCGTACTTTCACGTTAACCAACGTCATAAGGAAAAGAGAAGAACACTTTCGAATTGATTAATCGATACCTCATCGACGACAATTGCGATCAGTTTTTTGATCCTGGCGTTAGCCGGGAAAAGAATAATAAAAAAAAAAAAAAATTGAATTACAAACGTAAGCAAGCGAAATAATTATATTCCGATATGGCGTACGATAAATTCGTAAAACCCACGAAGTGGTAAGATTTACCCTACGGGAAAACGATCACCGTGCTTTCGAATCCACCCTCTAACCCTCATCCCCAACTCCAACCCCAACCCCACCCTAACATCCCCCGATTTATTCGTAAGTAACGAAACGAAAGAAAATTTTACTTAGAAATTGAATGCTGCTGCAAAAGTTAAAAAAAAAGAAAATCAAAACTCGTAGAAAATCCTTCGTTGGAAAGAAAATCTAGAGTACGAAGGAGAACGTAAAATCCGAAAACAAAAGAACGGAAACGAACGAACGAACGGAAACAAAATAAAAGAAAGAAAAAGACGAAAGGAAATGGACGAAGAAACGTAAAATGATGAGAAATGTTCTAGGAACGAAAGCAAAAAAAAAGAGAGAGAGAGAGAGAGGGAGGGAGGGAGGGAGGGGGGTTGGGGAAAGGCAGAGAAGAGAGAGAGAGAGAGGAGAAAAAAAGGGAAAAGGAAAATGTGAGGCAACGAAGAGAGGGCAAAAGAAAAAAAAAAGAAAAGATAAAAACAAAAAGAGAGAAATAAAAGAGGACGAAAGAAAAAAAAAAAAAAAAAAAAGAAAAGAAATATTCTCTTCGTGATTCTCCGTCGGATTTCGTGTCCGAAAACGTGCTACCTTGAACGTGGTCGCGAAACGAATGCCATAGGGCTCTCCGTCTTCGTCTGGCTACCCCCTCCACGTTCTCTCGGCAAGAGCGAAGGCGCGAGCGCGCGCGCGCGCTAGGCGCAATTCGATGCGAGCCACGCTTGGAACGGGGCAGCTATCCCCGTTTATTGCGCTTCGTTGGCGGTGGTGGGGGTACGGCGGGGGTATTGGCGGGGGTAGGGGAGAAACGGCGCGTCGGTCACGTGGGCGGCGCCATATTAGAGCCACGCCCAATCGCGTTGCCCCTTTACCAGCCCGGCGCGCTCGTCAAATGTTTTTCGTCGCGGATTATGACGCGATCTGCGCGATTATGACCACCTCTACCTCTCTCTTCTCTCTCTCTCTCTCTCTCTCTCTCTCTCTCTCTCTCTCACTCACTCGCTCACTCGCTCACTCACTATATCTCTATCTCTCTCTCTTTCTCTCTGACTTCCCCTTCTCCAGTACACCCAGAATGTACTTTCTCTCTACCTCTCTCTCTATCACTCCTCTCTCTCTCTCTTTCGCCCTTTTCACATTCTAGATTCTTCCTTTTACTTCTCTCTTACTCTTTCCGTTGCTTACCTCAGCAAGCTTGAATTTGTTCTCCCCGTCTTCTTTCAGCAGCACAACCCGCTCGGCTAGGTCGTTCTCTACGACGTTGGACGTGTATGTAGAGGGCATCTAAACTACCCCCACCCCTGCGCAGCCCTTTCTCTCTCTCTCTCTCTCTCTCTCTTTCAATCTCTCTCTCTCTTACTCGCTCTTCGTTGAACGTATTCCGTGCGCGACGAACGCACGGAATACACGATCTCCTCCACGTATCCCTTCCTCTCTTTCTATCTTTCGTTCTTTATTTTTATTTTTCTTTTTTTCTTCTCTCTCTCTTTTTGCTTCTTTTCCCTCCCCCTCCCCCTTCCTTTTTTTTTTCTTTTTCCTTCTCTTCTCCGGCTTCGCACAGAAACTCTCTCGCGGCCTTTTTCCGAAGGCTACTACTACCTTTGGCTCGTGTAAAGACCGGCTACTCTCTAACGTGGCATCGATCGCCACCGTCAGCCTCATCCTCCTTGTCTCTGAGCCGTCTCAGACCCACGATGTTCTTCTTCTGCTTTTCTTCGATCTTCTGAGAGAGAGAGAGAGAGAAAGAGAGAGAAGGAGTAGGAGAGAATAAGAGGGTGGGCGGGAGGTAGGAATAATAATGATCGGTAATAGTCGGGGAAAGAAGAGAGATAAAGAGAAGATCATCAGGATCAAGAGAAACAGCGGGAAAAGGGAATTATTTGAAGTGGCTGATCAAGAAAATTGAGATCATCAGATACTGTTGATCAAGAAGAAGAGAAATTGAGAGTTGGTGATCATTGGAATCGCTTGGTCAAAGAAGCAAGAAAGAAAAGGAGCTGATCAGAATTACTTGGTCAATGCGATGAGAGAGATAAAGAGAGA
>OU427007.1:3477018-3489518 GCA_911387935.1 Dolichovespula saxonica
TGTGTGTCCGTGTGTGTGTGTGTGTGTTTGTGAGGAGGTTGGGAGGGATAGGGCAGGGGGGGATAAGATCGAGAATGCGGCTGTGACGCTGCGGAAAAAATTCGCTTGGTATACGTCGGCAATACGTTATGACGTCGGCTAAGATAATGCAATCGATGTGGCATATCTCCTGAGTTAAATGAGCTGCCGAATGGTAAAAATGCCACGTTGAAATATCATTTTTGGATTTTCCCGTTTTGATAAGAATTTTGACGGCCGAATTATGCTCCTCCCTCCTCCCTCCTCCTCCTCCTCCTCCTCCTCCTCCTCCTCCTCCTATAATAAGTCGTTTCTATGAATCGCGCCTATTAAAACAATCCCGGTATAGTTTCCTTAATATCATTTTCCATTCCTTTCGTCATCATCTTTTTCTTCGTCTTCTTCTCGTACGACGGAGACAACAAATTTGCGTTTTCTCTTCGTCTTTCCTTTTTATTTATTTGCTTATTTTTTTTTTGTTTCTTTTCGAAAGAACAAGGGGGATAAAAAGGATGGAAGGGGACAGGTGTTGTCGTGTCGTCGTGGATTTTAATACCGATAATGCGTCGTTGTCTTATCTGACATCTCATTATTAAATACGTCCACTTCGTCCACCTCACAACCACTTATTCTCCTCTCTCTCTCTCTCTCTCTCTCTCTCTCTTTTTCTCTCTTTTTCTCTCTTTTTCTCTCTTCGTTAACTTAAATAACGAATTAATCGCCGACGTTACATATGTCCACGCGTTGGATATACCACGTATCATTTTCTATTTACGTCCGGCAACGGACCGTGCGAATTTCGTGTTTCTATCCTTTTTCTTTCTTTGGTGAGGGGGAAGAAGGGGAGGGCTGGGACTGGGCGGGGCGAGGGCGAGGCGGAGCGGGGCGGGGGTCGTTCCTGGACATCATTTAATCGAACGAATAGAAAACATTTTTCGTCGCAACCTTTTCTTTTTTTTTTTTTTCACGTTCGATCGTACTTCGTCGTGAGAACGAATATCTGTTCGGTGATACCTCGTTAGAAGATTAAATCGTCGTACGAAGATAATATTCTCCGTCGATCTGAATTTCTAATCCGTTCTAATACCGTTTATTAGATAGATAGATATATATTTATATATTCGACAGAGTCTACGTAGTTGGTACGATATTTTCTTAAATCTCCGTAGGATCTCTCTTTTTTTTTTTTTTGTCGTACGATTCGTCGAAGATCGTTTATAGAAATTAATTATTTAACATCTTTTACTATCTAACATCTCCCAATGCGAATTTATTAGAAATAATTCGGTCGGATGTAGTTCGACGTAGTTGCGACGATCCTCGAACGCGTTCGACCGTTTCTACCTACAATCGTTAAAATCAAACATCCTCGAATGATTTCCGTCCGTCGTACACGTCGTACGAAAAATCTAAGCCTCTCCTAAGGATTTTCTAATTTCAAAGTACAACGAAACCCCTTCCAAGAAAAATACATCGGCGAATATTTTTTCTTTTTTGTTTTTTTCGTTAAAGATCGTCCGATGAAAGCGACAGATTTGATTATTATTTCTTAAGAGATCTTCTGGGTATAACATTACACGGATAACACGGGTGCGCGTGCGTGTATTTTCTATCAACGTTCTCTCAAATTTCTAATCCGTTGAATGACAATAACAACAACAACAACAATAATAATAATAATAATAATAATAATAATAATAATAACGACAATAACTCGTAGTTGTCAACGGGATTAGAAACGATCGTTTACATGGACGTAGAGTAATTCTTTTGTAAGGGCTCGTACGTCACGTCGACCTGTTATTGCAACTTTTCCTTGTGATTTACAAAGTAGTAAAAAAAAAAGAAAAAAAGAACAGAAGTAATCCTTTTTCTTTCTAATAAATTAGAGAGAGAGAGGAAGAAAGAGGATCTTCTCCCTTCACTTTTCTAGTCTCGGGCTCTCGTCCAAGTGACCGTAGGTAGAGTGACGATTAATCTTGCCAAGGGCATGTCCGACGTCTCGAGCATTCGAAATTCGGTGCGTGTAACTTGTGCGTTTCTTTTGCCGCAAGCTTGTACGAAGACGTGAGCGCGTTAAACTCGTGTCAGCCGGTTAGATACGACGAATACATAAAGAGATCTTTCGTTGCCGATAGAAACGAAATGATTTTAGACGAAATGGAAAATCTAATTCACGTCCTGACGTTTTTTCCCCACTTCTTTTTTCTTTCTTTCTTTTTTTTTTTTTTTTTGTACTTACGATTCTTTCGTCTTTTTCTTTCCTCTTAGGCTACTTTTTATTTTCCTCTCATTCCTCTTACCTTTCGTTCCTTCCAATTTTGTTTTATTTATTTCGCTTTTTCTTACCTCCACCCCCCACCCAACTCCCACCTCCACCCTCCCTCCCCTTTCTTTTCTACTCGGTCCAATTATTACCAACGGACGTCAGTTAAGTTAGGCCTCAATTTCTCGAGGAAAATTTATTCGAAATTATTATATCTCCGTGATCGATTGTATGTCATTTAGCGTTTCTACTTTTTTCTTTTTTCTTCGTTCTCTTTTTTTCGTTTTCTTTTTTAAAAATTTGTCACGAGTAAGACGGGTAGAAAGAAATTGACCGACGTTCGTCGCGCTCTCTCTCTCTCTCTCTCTTTTTTTTCTTTTTTTCTCTAACTGAAAATATTATCTCATTCGGATTATTTTATACTTCGTAGGGAAATTATACTAAATTTTATTCACACGTGTGGTTGTCAGCGTTGTAGATATAATTAGAGTAGATTAGGAAAAGAAAATAATTTTCCTACGTTTCTCTCACTCTCTGTCCTTCATTATCATCCTGTATTTTCTACAAAACTTTTTAAAGAGGACAAAATTCTGCTATCAACGACATTGAATTATCCTGAAATTAATTCTTTTTTTCTTTTTCTTAAGTCTTTAATCCCTTTTTTTTTTAATCGATAAGAACGAATTTCTGTCCGACTTGTACGTACTTATTTTTTTTTTTTTTTTTTTTTATTATTACTCGAACGATTCGTAATCCGTCCTTTTCGATAATGAAACTTTTCAAAAGTAAGGGTTTGGATATATTCATTTGAAAATGGATATCGTCGTCATTGACGTTAACGAACGTCACTTATCCGATTATTTATTATTCTAGATAACAAAAAGGAATTATCGCGTAAGGTACTAGACAAATACGCGTTGCTATCGTTAGTTCTTCAACATTTTTGACGTTATTAATATGCCGTTTGAACTAACTTACTCACACACACACACACACACACACACATGTATATCTACATATATGTACATACGAAGAACATTGGATCGGGAAAGCGAGAATGTCGGCACGTTTGAAGCTTCGGTAACGCCGAAGGAGATATTTTTCTCGATGGAAAAGTCTCCGCTCGCGGGAACTCGTTTGGCAGCCATTTTTTAACCTTCCTCGGACGATTAAAAAAAAAGAAGAGAATAAGAAAAAGAAAAAAGAATTCGATTGCGAAATGATTGAAATGCACGTACCAAACTCGTGGACTCTTTTCGGCTTGTTCAAGAAACGAAAATTAACAATTTTCGATATTTAATCTCTCGTGCCTTTTCGTTCGTTCAGAGAATAAAGGAACATTACTCTCGCTTAAATATATTTCGAAGAAGGTTTCGAGAAGCTTGGCGAATCGATAAAAACGAATTTTCACGATCGTATCGTTCTAACAATCGAGGTACGTCGTTGTGATCGATTAAAATATACACGTTCGCTATTAAATAATTCGATTCGTTCGTTTGTTTATCGAATAAGTCGATGTTGGATTTGAAATTTTGACGTCGTTTCATCGCGCGACATTATTTCGCGTGTAAAAATCTCGCGAGATACGTTGCTTTCCGATCGTAATAATTTTCTTTTTTTTCTTTTTTTTTTTTTTTTTTTTTGAACTTTCTTACATCTCTTCTTCAATGGAAATAATACCTATGGATGTCGATTGAAATTATTATGTTTAACTTTATTTTTTCTTTCTTTCCTTTTCCATAAAAAATATAAGAAAGTCGTCGTGGAAAGTGAAAAATCGAATGGTCGATTTTCTTTCGTAAATTTTCGAATTTTATTTATACAATTTGTTAAAACATTAAAAATTTTAAAACAATTAAATCTTTCCGATAATGTTATATAAAATTTCACACACACACACATATATATATATATATGTATAATCGCTATTATTTTGTTTTCAACATTTTAACGCACACGTTAATATTTTATCCAATTTTTTATGTAACATTACTCATCGTCAGCTTCACTTTAATGGACGAATAAAAAGAGAAGGAGAGAGTAGAGTGCTTCCCTTTGATCAAGATTCATCAAAACGTTTTCATTTGCCTTCTTGTTTAACGAATAAAATAAAAAGAAAACAAAATGTCTGTATATATATATATATATATGTAAGAAAGGAAGAATTAAAATAAAAAATGGTGAACGAGGAAAGATCGTGACATTTTACTTTTATTTTATACAAATCGTACGTATTATTTCGCCTCTATGCTCGAGCGCACTATTAAACCTACGTTTTTCCTTTTTGTCGGTGTGAAAAATGTCGAAAAAGAAGGAAACGCGAAAGAGACATTTAGTCGCGTATCTTAAAAAAAAAAAAAAATTATTGACAAATTTTTCGAACGGATAGTTTTGTCCCGAATTTCGTTCGAAAGTCGGACAAACTTTTCGTCGATTCGAAAGCGACGTTGTATATTCGATCGTGAAAGGCCAGTTTTGAATTTTTCATTGGGATACAACGATGGCAAACAAAAGCGTGCGATAAAAATACAATTCGCGTTCTAAGCGAAATGTTTAAACAATTTCGACTGTGTCTCTCTCGAAAAATACAGAAAAAAATATATGTGCATATATGTATCCGATAAAAATCGAGAAACGTTTTTCAAGTCGATTCGTTTGCTAGGTACACTTTCAGGTGAAAAAAAAAAAAAAGAAAAAAAGAAACATTAAAATAATAAAAACGTGTCACAAAAAAAAAAGGAAGAAGAAATAGAAAGAAAAGGAAATAATGAAACGAAATAAAAATTACGATCGACGGACAACAGAAAGTTCGCCGTGCGCTAAGCGATTTTATTTTCCGAGTTTGCGTTGTGCGGCCGAAGAAACCATATAAATTTGTTCTAGCGTGCCTATTTTGTTTATCTCTGTCTCTCTCTCTTTCTCTCTCTCCCCCCCTTTCTTTTTCTGTGTAATAATAGGAAAATAAAAGAACAAAAATAAAAAATAAATATGAATGATAAAAAAAAAATTAAACGTTTCTATTTATCCTATTATTATTATAATAACAATTTTTATTATTATTATCATTATTAACAATAACGATGATGATGACGATGATGATAAAAATGAGACTTCAATTTTTCCGCGAATAAAAATTAATTCCAATTAAATCCTGCATTAAGAATTTGTCACATCGGGAAAATGTTTTTATCGGTGTATATGTACGAGATTTATTTTAAATAAATAAAAATGATTAATACGATATACGAACAATCGTAAAAATAATAATATAAGGGAAAAATAAATAAATAAATATATATATATATATATATATATATATATCAATAACGCACATATACGTATATCACTTTTGATATAAACATTTCAATTTATCAAACTTCAAGTCTAATATAAAAAAAATATCGCGCAGATGCACTTTCTCTCTCTCTCTCTTACTACACGTATACACATTAGTATGAGTTTCGATACATAATCGGATACATTTATTATATTGCAAAAGAAAGAGGGAAGAAAAAATTACAAGAAGAAAGAAAGAAATAAATAAATAAATAACAAAACAAAAAAGAGCATTAGTTAAAATCACCTGAGAGTACAAAAACCACGTTGGATTATTAATTAAACGGCGACGTGTCAATACTATTTCAACCATTCTCATACCCTTTATCTCTCTTTACAAACACGACGTAGTAGTAATAATGAGAGTGAAATAAACGAAAGAGAAAATTTTATATAAACGTAAACCGTCTATCTATCTATCTGTGTACGTACGTACGTACGTATGTATGTGTGAACGTACATATTCCGATATATAACAAAAACTCGATAATTACTGCATTAACAAAAAGAACAAATAAACTCGATTTACATGAGAAAGATATAAAAGCGATTAATACGATGATTAACACGTAGGTGTATGTATATATATATATATATATATATATATATATATATATATATATATATATATATCGTCGATCGGTAGAAACAGAGAAATATGTACAGATAGATATTATATACATATATACATATACAGAAACAACAACACAACAACGGCAACGAGCAAAACGGCTTCCTACGTTAGCTACTACGTGCAACAGGTTTTAAACATTTTTACGATAAACAGGGTGCGCTCGCGCGCACCTTTCCATGTAATTAATCGAAATGGAAAGGAAATTCAGGAAGCCGTGTGGCACGTCGGGAGACATTAAACGAGTCGTTAGTTAAATATGAGCTATTGCGTTAATCGGACAGGGATAGATATATAGATATATAGATAGATAGATAGATAGATAGATGGATAGATGGATGGATAGATATACTACAAACTCACCTTTAAATGTTCAATTCTAACTTATCCATGTAATAGGTTGAATTATCGTTATTGAATCATGATCGAGAAAATTATTACACGATTGTACCGATCCCTTTCGAGTACTATACTTTTCCACTTTATAAATTGTTGGCTAATTAATCAGTTGGAAAATTAATTACGTCGACGTAAGGGGGTGGGTGGGGAGGGGAGGAGGACGTCGGTCGATCAGAAAAGATTATTCGTTAATCGCCTTAACCTTTTCGTCTTTTGCTTTCCTTTTCTTTTTTCTTTTTTTTTTTTTTTTTTTTTTTTTAATAAATACGCGATCAATAAACGAGGGAAATAAGGATCTAGATGAGTCTCGATCAGTTTTCGATGGATTCCTTAAGGGTCGATGCATTTTTGTCATGATTATTCAAAAAAAAAAAAAAAAAAAAAGAAAAAAGAAAGAAACATGAGTGTTTTGTAAGAAGTCGTTGTAAGTATTTATCATTTTGTGGATTTTGAAGTTTGGATTTTCTTTTTCTTTTTTTTTTTTTTCCTCGTACTAATTAGCAAGCGAATGTCATCGGGATTTAGGCGAATCGTTGGCTTTAATTAATTTTGCCCCATAACTTGGTGCGATTAATCTTAAATTCGATCCAAACGAATCGACTTGTAAATTATACAATTACATAAGATTTATGTTAATTCATAGATTTAATAGATTTTTTCTTTGTTTTTTTTTTTTTTTTATCCTCTTTCTTTCTTCCCACAAACGCAGCCAGCCGTAGAATATTATTCTAATGTCACGTACGACGATTAATCATGCCAACGTTCTTAAATGAAATTGTAGATTGAAAAAGAAAAGAATGATGAAAAAGAAAAAGAAAAATACACCTCAGTCTCTTATAACGTAATTTATAATCGTTCAAATTATAATGACGGAGGAAGAAAAACGTTCGCGAGCCGTCGACGTTTCTAATCGTTGCCATTTTGAACGAAAAAAAAATAAATAAATAAATAAATAAATAAATAAATAAAAAATAAAAACACGATTTTTACGAACGTTAATAATTCTCACTATGAGAATGAAAATCTTTATCTATCCGTCTATCTTTATACCTCGCATCTGGCGATAAATAAACGTTCTTGATCATACGTCGAATAGTATAATTGTTAGAACAGATAGATTGGCTGCTCCATTGACCTAAGAGGAGAACGAATACGTCAATTCTATATTTAAATTTTCCCCCGCTCTCTCCTTCGTCTAGTTCGTATCCAAGAATAGTTAGTATCTATAGGGTTCATATTTGCAAACGTTTAGCTCCTAACCAAAGGCATTTTACATTTTGAAGCTCGTCAAATATTGAGAAATCGAGGAGAGGGGGGGTGGTAAGTAAGGGAACCACCCCTCCCCTCCCAACCCCCTCCTCTTCTAGGTGAGAGTAACGCGAACGGGACGTTGATGGTAAAGAAGAAAAAAGGTTAAGGTGTGGTGGTGGTGGTGGTGGTGGGCGCGTGAGGGTGGTGGAGGGAGAGGGTAGGGGAGCAGCAGCTAAGAAGAAAAAAGAAATGGAAAGATGTTTCCTTTGGGGTAAAGTTTTCGACTTATTCCCAACCTCCTCTCATTCTTCTTCATCCTTCCTCTTATGTCTCGATCACAAAGAGGGTTCATTTTGAACGTGCGAGCACGATGCATGGAAAATAAGTATGAAAGAGGGAATGAGAAATATCTATGAGGTTTCTACGTTGAAAACATGTGGTATTAAGGGATTATACTACGTTCGAATAACTGTCATTTGTTAACCCCCTCCCCCCCCTCATATCTTATCTCTCATCGCCCCTTACCTTTTAATCGTCGTTTTCCTCGTGAAGACATTTACGTGGGATGAAATCGGAGGGAGGGAGGGAGGGGCTTTCCTTTTTCCTTTTGATCCCTAATAAACGATCACGCTTTTGAAACTATACAATTTATACATATATATATATATATATATATATATATATATATATATATATATATATATATAAATTGCGACTGTAATTGCCGATAATAAATTATTACGGAGGTATCAAGAGTTGAAAAGAAATTGGTATTGTTTATTGCCTTTGGGATCGTCTCTTTTTCTTCGAGCTTATTGTTGAAAAAAGAAAAGAAAAAAGAAAGGCAAACGTTTCATAGAGATATTCCCGACGATAATGCGAATAGGTTTTTGTTGTGTAGAGTCAATGTACCGTTAACGTACTTACCTGATTCTCTAACTCTAATTCATTTCGAACGAGGGACAACGACGGATTATTTGTTCATTGTGTTATGGTGAGGATCGTTTTACGAATGGGAATATAATATTTCTTGAGAATGAATATATATATATATATATATATATATATATATATATATATATATATATATATATTGCATCGGTTTAATATGATTTAAACGAACTTTATTAGGGGAACGACGTTAAAGTATCGAAACGAAGTATATGAAAATCTACATCAACGCTAATGATTTATTTTATTACTTTCTTTCTTTTTTTTTTTACAATCGATGATATATAATATAATATAATATAATATAATATAATATAATATATATATATATTTGTCAGGTTTAGGATTGGGTCCACACACACCCGAAGAAGCAGCAGTCCTGGCGGCGGCAGCGGCTGCATTACATCATCATCATCAGGGTGGTCCTGGAGGTCCAGCAATGAGGCCTCTAAGGCCACCTTTACCCCCAGGGATGCTGCATACCTCGCCGCATCCCTTGGCACCGCACCATCCCTTGGCGGCACCACATCATCCATTGGTACCGCCTCATCATCCGGAGGAGGATGGCGTTGTCGATGACCCTAAGGTCACGCTAGAGGGAAAGGAACTTTGGGAAAAGTTTCATAAACTCGGCACGGAAATGGTCATTACCAAAAGTGGCCGGTAAGTCTCGTAATTTATTTTCTCTTTACACATTTATATAATATATAGCTAGTCGTTAGTTAAGACACGTATACTTGGATTTTGTACCTTGAAATCTTGTATCGTCGAACCTGCCAAATAATTAATGATGTTTTTCAATCGGTAAAAGGTGGACGCCTATGTCCTTCTCGTTTCCAATCGAGCGACCAACGTCTGATGACCGTTTCTTTTTATTTTTTTTATTTTCTTTTTTTTTTTACCGTTTCAATGATCGTTGTATATAAATCCTATCGAAAAATGACCGTTTCCCGGGTGACGATTATTAACGAATGAGAATTTTTATTATAGAAATGGATCGCGTCCGGCTAAAGTCAAGCTTGACATTGGTCGTGTTTCTTTTATTATCGTGACGTTTCCTAGACACGTAGTTGACAACGTTTTACATGTTTGGTGACAGAAGCAACTTGAGTTTTATCTATAACCCTTTACCTTTTATCCTTTGAAGTAAACCCCCCCCCCTCCAACGATCGTAGTTTATATAAAACCCATAGAACCTATCAGATTCTAGTATGAAAGCAAAGACTGGATAGGGTAGAACAAAGATAGAGAGAGAGAGAAAGAGAAATAAAGAGGAAGAAAGAGAAAGAGATAGAGAGATAGAGAAATAGGCCGGTAAGTAATTTAAAAAGAATGGAAAAGCGCGTTCTTCCGCGACGACTAGGCTTAGAACTGGCTTCTAGATAGACACGAGCTGAAAACTATAATAGCTGAGAATAGAGAGCACGCGCCTGGCAAAAGGGTGAGCATATACCTTTACATATTTCATGTGCGACGCGTACAGGTGCGTGTTTTTGCGCTAGCGTTTACATTCACATATTTCTTTCTCTCTCTCCCTCTCTCTCTCTCTCTCTCTCTCTCTTATTCTTTGTGTGTCTCTATGTGTGTATGTTTGCGCGTATATGTCGATCTTTAACTTGTGTGTCGATTTGTCAATGTTCTCATATTCGTTACTTCACGTTTATACGTACGTACGTACGTATATATGTATATATATATATATATATATATATATATATATGCATTCTTGTATGTAATATATTATATACATATACACATATACGTTGCACTCCAATTTTTTTTTTTCTAAACAATAAATACATATCTCCTTCACATTCCTATTATTTAATTCTGTATACATTCGTACGAACGTTCATACGTACGCGCCCGCGCCCCATCGTATGTGTGTCTTCTGTGTGTGTGTGTGTGTGTGTGTCTGTCAATTCATAGTATACATATTTTTCCGTTCGTCACTCTGTCTGTCTGCGTTACCCTTTTATGATTGAATATGTCGGACGGATTTAATCTTCGAATGTTAGTGTCCTGTTGCACGTGTTTACGTTACACTACGTTCCTCTAATCCTCGCACGTACACACCCACAAACACACACACACACACAGATGCTCGATTGCAAGCAGAGTACTTCTCCGTTTCTGTCTCTGTCTCCCTTTCTCTCACGGTCTACACAGAGAGACAGAGAGAGAGAGAGAGAGAGAGAGAGAGAGAGAGAGAGAGAGAGAGAGAGTCAAGCGAAACTCGCACGTGGATTTTGAGCTTTGCTCTCCTAATTTGCGTCATTAGTATCGCGAGAAAGGGAAATCGTGATTTGCCATTGGGAATTCTCTCTCTCTCTCTCTCTCTCTCTCTCTCTCTCTCTCTCTCTCTCTCTCTTTCTCTCTCTCTCTCTATCCCTCTATATCTTACTATAGGTGTAGCTATAAAGGGTTGCTTCCTGTTAGTATGTTCGAATAGAAACACAAGTTTCTTACCCTTAATGTCGATCTAACGAACGACTAATGCCGGCTAATCATTTATTTCCCTCTCCCCCTTCCCCGCCACCCCCACCCCCCGAAATATTTCTTTTCTATCTTCCTTTCTTTATGTCTCCATTTCTTTTTCTTTTTTTCTTTTACTTTCGTCCTCCTTACTTTTGTTTCGATCCTAATTAGTTTGTATGTATCGAACGTGAACGAGTGCCTTTTATTGGATGAAAAGAAATATTTCGAGACGATTCGCGCGATACCTGTACACTCGTCCAATACGTTTCTAAAAAATTCTAAACGATTCTAAACGATTCTAAACAATTCTAAACGATTTTAAACAATTTCTTCGACGTTCTCGCGTTCGATCTAATTTCGATCTAATTCGATCTAAAAATTCATTTACGAACGATCACCATCTCTCCCGTATATAATTCTAAGTTTCTAAAAGCTTCCAAATTCATTTCTAAACGTTTTCTATTCTTCTTCGTAATTAATTTCTTTTTGTTTATATTTCAACGGATCAAGAAGTCTCTCGAATCAATTTTCCAAACGCTGTTCGATCCCTTTTTTTTTTTTTTTTTTTTTCTTTTAGGATAACAAATGCCTGCATTTATATCTGCATATATCATTTTGTAATTTAAAAAATTCTCTTTGTTACTTTCTTTCATTCTTCCTTTGTAAATACACGTACGCGCTTATCGGGTATGGATATATAGACAAGGAGAAAAAGTATTTTCGCGCGAGGACATATAATATTTTGTTTTTCCTTCTTTTCAGTTTTTCTTCTCTCTCTCTCTCTCTCTCTCTCTCTCTCTCTTTTTTTTTTTTTTTTGAATTCCATTTACAAGTCCTATGGACATAGAGAACGTGGTATAGTCGAACCTTTGATGTGTCCATTCATAGTTATTATTGTTAAATTTTTAAGCTGGTAGCTTCGCGCAAATTCGTACCGTCACGTTGCTTCGCCGCCGACTTTCGCATGATTACAGTAGATATCTAGCATAAACTCGGTGGTCTGTAGTTGCGCATTAAGCAGTCGTTTCTACCACAAAGAGAAAGAGAACGTTAGAATGCCACGTTATGTGTTACGTTGCCTTTCTGTCTTAGACGTAAAGAAACTTATCGTTAGTCGCCAACATTACAAAACTTACTCTCTCTCTCTCTCTCTCTCTCTCTCTCTCTCTC
>OU427007.1:3492018-3504518 GCA_911387935.1 Dolichovespula saxonica
TCTCTCTCTTTTTTTTTTATTTCATTATTTTTTTTATTTCTCTCTTTTTTTTATTTTTTTTTTTAATTGCAATGGGTCCCATACATCGCTTAATTTTTGGTCAGTATGGGGCATTTAGAAGCGTTGCATCGTTTTCTTTTTTTTTGTAATTCATGTTTGCACAATTTTTTTCACCTCTTTTTATTTTCTCGACATCCCTTTTACCCATTCACGAATAATCTTCATTAGAAACTTCATATTAGTGTCTCCTACCGTACCTTCTTGATGTTCCTCTCATCGTCGTTATCTTTTAAAGTTTCATAAAAATACGTTCGCAGAACACTTGCGTCTTTTCTTTTTTTTTTTATATCTTATAATTCGTTCGTAATTATCTCTTGTTTTTTTTTTTTTTTTTTTTATTGTCGTCGTCGTCGTCGTTCCTACAACGAAGATGAAACTTTTACGAATTGCTCGCCGATCGTTCTCTCTCTCTCTCTCTCTCTCTCTCTCTCTCGATATCGATATCGAAAATCGTACAACGTAATGGCAATTATATCCTTCGATAATTAATCCCAATTAATTTGTCACGGTTATAAATAAACGTTCATCTCCATTTGCAGAAGTTTTGAATAAAAGAAGTGCTCGAGAGAGAGAGAGAGAGAGAGAGAGAGAGAGAGAGAGAGAGAGAGAGAGAGCGAGATTTACAGGCATTGTTAAAAGATTAGGTAAAGCAAACGCGTTAACTCGATTGCGAACAATTAAGCGAATCCATCGTTCTATGTAACGTAATTAAATCGTGCCAGTCCGTCGTCGTTTACACATACGTCTTTTTCCTTCCGTGCGTGAGAATAATTAAAAAGAAAAAAAAAAAAGAAATAAAGACAGTAGAGAGAAAAAAAAAATTAAAGATAGTAAACGGATCAACGATTAGACAAGTAGGATGAGATTAGTCGAGGGTTATAATTAAAAACGAAGGAAGAGAGAGAGAAAAAAAAAAGAAAAGAAAAAAACAGGATCGAGAGAGAAATCGATCGACGAATCGTACGATTCGAATCGATAATTGTTTTCCTTCCCCCTATCTCTCCCCCCCCTCCCCTCACCCCTCACCCCTCACCCTGTAATTAATAGAACGCGATTGGAATCGCAAACGGGAATTAAAATACGCGCGCTAGGATAATTACGTCGGTTAATTCCTCTCTTATGTGTGTCTCACCGACAATGGTCATTCATTCATTCATTATCTTCATTAAGCGTTTAACGGAGAATTAATGAACGGGATATTTTACGTACGTGAAACGCATGGTTGGTAGAAAAAGGATTTAAGACGGACGGATGGACGGATGGATGGATGGATGGATTGATGGATAAAATCGTTTAACGCCCCCGCGTTTCTTCTTTGATTTAATTTCTCTGATTATATTTCTCTTTTTTTTTTTTTTTTTTTGTAAATCAAATTGGCCGTCCCGAGAATATTTCAAGGGCAAACAAACCGTAAAATGCCATTAGAAGGAGGGCGCAAGCCACTCGGAACCTTATTTAATAATAGGCTTAACGAAATTTATCTTAGTCGTCGTTAATATCTCTTTCTGACCCTTCTTCTTTTACTTTTTCCTCGTCTTCGTCTTCCTCGCATTATTTCTTTTCTCTCTCTCTCTCTCTCTCTCTCTCTCTTTTTTTTCTTTTTTTTCTTTTTTTTTTTTTTTGCTGTCGTTGTCTCTCTATAAATGATAATGAATCCATGGAATTTTCTTAAAGGCAAGATAATAAAGCGAGATTTTTCGAATATCTCCTTTCTGTAATGTACTCTCCTGATCATTCTAATTATCCAACGATTGTGGTAACGTTCGTCGTAAAATTCCTCAAGATTAGCTCTTCTCTTCGAATAAAATTAATATTAATAGTTATCGTCGATACCTGTAATGCGCTTCGTTACAAGGAAAAAAAAAAAAAAAAAGAAAGAAAGAAAAAAGGAAGGAAAAAAGAAGACAATAAAAAAGAAAGAAGAAGAAGAAGAAAAAGAAGAAGAAGAAGAAGAAGAAGACGTTGTCGCGTGCATGTCATATCATTTGTACCTGTCATTTACGAATGTCTTATGCAGATGCGATTATTTAATCGCGACGGGACTCGAAAATTATTTTTCTTTCTCTTTCTTTCCTTTTCTTTTTTTTTTTTTTCCTTTCTAAAATTTTTTCTTCCTTTCTTTCTTTTTGGTATCGTTATCGAATACACAACCGTGGCACCGACGTCGTACCAGTGTACATCTAATCCATTCGTTATCGTTAAGCTCGAGTTTTGCAAATCGAGCTGTCAGAAAAAGCGATTAGCATTTTAAATGGCGTTCACTACCGACGCAACTTTTCTAAGTGACAAAAAGTTAGGAGAGAGTTTGCCTCAACGACGACGACGTAGAACGATAAGGAACGTGGTACGGATTTAAATTTCACCCTTTTCAGAATTTTTCTTCCTTCGTCTTTGATATTTTTATTTAGTTTATTTATTATATTTAGTTTATTTAGTTTATTTCTTCTTTCGCGTGGCTCGACTTTTCATGCCTTGCCAGTTTTATACGGGTACATATATCCGAGATTTTTCCAAAAATAATTTTCGTTCGTTCGTTTATCGTTCGTTCGTAAATATGTTCTCGTACGCTCTCGTAGGGTTTTTCATTCTCTCAATTTCCAGGAATATTCCCACCGCGATTATCTCCCATCAAAAAGCACGATTTTTACTAATTGCCGATTTATCAAGCAATAAAGTACAAAAGCCCACTCAATTTATATAACCCAAGTTTAATGAACCTGCGAAAGGAGTTTTCCAATTATTACGTGTACACACGTGTGTGTGTGTGTGTGTTTGTGTGTTCGTTTATGCGTGTGTCATTTATCGTCATCCGCGCCAAATAATTTTTTTAAGCGTACTTTATATTTCGCGATACTTTTCAACTTCGTTTGTTCTGTCTATTTAAAAAATAAAAACAAAAAAAAAAAAAAGAAGAAAGGAAAAAGATTAATAATAAAATAATTACAAAATAAAATTGTCACGGTGACGATTAATCGTAAACAATGTTAAATCTGATTGAACGATCGACTGAATTCGAGCTTCGTTAATAGAAATATTCATTGAAATTTTTATTCGAACGTGAAAGAAAAAAGAAAGGAACAAACAAAAAATCGATTGAAATATGCGTTCGTACTTTAATGGACGATGCCGATCGGTGTTAACTATACTCAAATTTATTACTACACTCAGAATCAATCGAAATATGCATTAGTATCGCGATGGACGAAGCTTTATTGATCAACTAAGCTTAAGTTTCATGAATGAAAAATTCTCCGTAAGACATCTTCTTCGAAATGGATATTATTTTTATTCACAAAATATATATATACATATCTATACATATACATACATACATATAAAGTAAAAAGGAATACAAGTGATCGGTTAAGAAAAAAAAAAAAAAACAACGAAACCAAAAAAAGAGAAGGATTTGATTCATCGACGCGTTCAAATGTCAAAAAAAAAAAAAAAAGATAAAAAGAAAGAAAGAAGTAAAAAAAGATTCTCTATATTTGTAAGTTATACGTATTTGTATATGCAAAATAAATTCATATACAAAACGTTACCCAACAAGTGTTCTTTAACACGAGCTACAACATACTCGTTTAAATCTTGATAAAGAAGACGTACTTGTACACAAAGACCGTGTAATTATCGCTCGCACGTTCCCAGACGTCTTCAACAGTAGTAGGCGATAGTTCCGGCCTTCTGATTGGTCGCGTGCGTAACAGAGATAATTATAGCTACTTAATAGAATTCTTTTCTTTTCTCTCTCTCTCTCTCTCTCTCTCTCTCTCTCTCTTTTTTCTTTTTTCGGACTATCCGATCATATATTTCTTTCTCCTAATATCGTCACGTATCGTTCATTCTAATCCGTTACAAATTTTTATTATTTTCATACGATCACGTACGTATCAATCATTTACTGGAACAGAAGTCGATCGAGCGTTCGTTCGAATAAAAAAAGAAAAAAAAAAAGAAAAGAGAAGGAAAACAAGAAGAAGAAGAAGAAGAGGAAGTGAAAAAAAAAAAAATAAAATAAAAGTAAATATCTGTCTCGTTTCAATTTCAATAATAACACTAATCGCAATTAGTTCGCGCGATTAATTCCTTCAATTAAAACCTATCGTTAATTATTGTCACATCAATTATATCCCGATCGTTCTCGTTCGTATGCACTTCTTTTATTTTTTTTTTTTTTTTTTTTTTTTTTTTTGTACCTATTACGAGAATAACAGATAAACGATTAATTATTTCTTACTCATTGTCACGCAAAATGATAAACCAATTACGGTATCCATTAATTAATTCGATCTCAAAATTCAGAATTTCTTTTTTTTAATCTTACAAATTGTTCGTACTAAAAAGAGAGACAGAGAGAGATAGAGAGAGAGAGAGAGAGAGAGAGACGAGAAGCAAATAAACATCGTCAAGTATTGAAAATTATGGTCCACTACAGTTCTCTCTCTCTCTCTCTCTTTCTCTCTCTATCTATCTCTATCTCTATCTCTCTCTCTCTCATTCTCTCTTTATCGTTTCGTGCTGTAACGCGCGTTACCTATCCCCACTCTTTTCACGATCATTTTTACTCGTATTTCTTAGCCACTCGTACTTCTTTTACTCGTAGTTCTAGCCACCTTTCCCCCCTTCCCCCCTACCCCTCATCCTCCACCACCTCCTCCTCCTCCTCTTGTCAGAACTTTACCTTTCACCCCTTTCGTCCTCGCTCGAGGGCGCGTACGCCTCGTCACATACTCTTTCTCTCTCTAACGTACAACCAATCGGCTCGTTCTGTCTTCGTTTTAACGCGCATGCGCTCTTACAATACCGTCTTTTCTTTACTTATTTTCTCTCTCACTCACTCTCACTCTCTCTTAGTCTTTTTCATCATCCCTTTCTCTCTCTCTCTCTCTCTCTCTCTCTCTCTCATTCTTTCTTTCTCTTTTTCATCATCCCTCTCTCTCACTCTCTCTCTCTCGCTCTCTCAGTTTCCGGCTCGTACGAACGAATAAGGGTATTCTCTTTCTCTTTCTATCAACCTTCCTCTCTCTCTCTCTCTCTCTCTCTCTCTCTCTCTCTCTCTCTCTTTCTCTCTCTCTGCTAGGGGTCGCTCTGGTCTTGTCTGGGAGGCTCGGTAATTAGCCGTAGTGGTCTCAGCACGCGCGTGTGAGCCTGAAAATGCACTTTCCGGTCGCGTAAGAGAAAAAGAGATAGAGAGAGATAGAGATAGAAAGAGATAGAGAGAGAGAGAGAGAGAGAGAGAGAGAGAGAGAGAGAGAATCTCATTGCAGTTGACGATTGTAGTAGTGGTGAGAAGTGTCAGTATCCTACTTACTTGAATCTCTCTCTCTCTCTCTCTCTCTCTCTCTCTCTCTCTCTCTCTCTTTTTCTTACTATGTATCGACGTTTGTTGTGGTTGTTGTTATTTGTGGTGATGTTGGTGGTGTTGGTGCCGTTGCTGTTGTTACCGTTGTTGTCGTTTCGTTACCACTGTTAGGGTGTAACACTCTTTTTACCGTTCACTACTCCTCGTCAACAAAAATAGGGGATTCTTTTGAAAGAATCCTTACATAACTTTATCATCTCTCTCCTTTTCTCTCTTTGTTCCCTGTCTCTCTCTCTCTTTTTCTTTATCTATCTCTGTTGCTCTTTTTATCATTCTAACCACTAGCAACACCTCGATGAACAATACAGGAACGACATTGACTGTTTTACATCTGTGAAAGCCTCTCTCTCTCTCTCTCTCTCTCTCTCTATCTATCTCTCTATCTCTCTCTCGTTTAGAACAACGTCGGTAGGTTATTATTTTTTCTTGTCGTTTCTCTTTCTTCTTATTTTCTTTTTTATTTTATTTCTAATAATTGTCATCGTTAAATGACAATAAAGAAAAGTTTAGTCCTCGTATGATCCTCCTCTAATCTTATCCGAACCCTTTCTAATCGCACGCGATGTACATAAATTATCATCGACGTTTGAAACATTTAGATTTCTAAGTATCCACCCACCCACCCCCTCCCCGATACGCGACGATCGCCTGAAAATGGGTTTCTTTCGTCGAATCGTTAATCGTTTATCCGTTGATTCGTCATTTCGTTGTTTTATTATTTATTATTTATCAAGTGTGTTACGAACGAAAAAAGGGGAAAACAAAAAATTTATTGTCCGGACGATAAGGTTTCTTAATTTCTTTGGCAGAATTATTAATCTCATCGGGGAATATATTTCAAATATATATATATATATATATATAAAAATAGAAAAAAGTTAAATGTCTCTTAACATAAATTATATTTTGAATGATGTATCGGTCATGTCTATCGACTATTTGGATAAGCGTTCTTTTTAATTACGTCAGTATATTGTACTTAGGTATGCACACTTTTACGTACAGACATAATTACATGCGTCTATACATATTGTACCGTACAAATGTTTGGCCCGGTACCCGTATATATCGGGTGTCCCGAAGTAAAAGCATGTATCTAGCTAAGTACGGCGTTACGATATAACCGATAAAGCATAACCGCCTGTATAATTTAGTTATCGAAATGAGACAGTTGAAGATAATGCTAACAATTCGCATAATCGATTCTCATTTATTTAAATCATACGTTAGGTTAGCCACGTGCGGCTTTTACCAATGGCTCTTTTTTTCAAGTCCCTTTTTTTTCTTCTCTTACCATTCAATAGACAATAATATATATATATATATATGCCGGTCAATATCGTTGGGACTTTGAATGAAATAAAATCGACGATATATCGTAACCTTTCGTTGGTAACGTGAAAGCTCAACTTCTTTTTTTTTTTCTTCTTCATTTTTTTCTTTTTCTTCTTCTTCTTCTTCTTCTTCTTCTTCTTCTTCTTCGACCATTGACGCAATCGACGTCGTCTCGTTAGATTCGTCTAACGCTAACGAGAAAGTTACTTCCGTGCTTGGTTATTGAAATTTGCGGTTTTAATATTTTTTCTCTTTTCTTTTTTTTTTTCTTATTTTTTTTTTTTTTTTTTATTTATTTATTTATACGCGAGGACAGAAGAACAACGATTTTCTCCTTGGAAATTACTTTTTTTTTTCCCCTCTTCACTTTTCCATTCTTTTCTCTTTCTTCCTCGCTTAGACGCGTAAAAATGTATCGTCGTAAATTAATTAACGTCGTTCGTTCGTTCATTATTTTCTCGTAGCGTATAATAAGTAAGTTTCCTTCAAACGATCCGACGAATTCGACGGCCGTTGATTTTTTTCTCTTTTTTTGTTTTTTTTTTTTTTCCCCTCCCCTCTCCTTCGTCTGAATCGAATTTGACGAAAGATTAGGGGAAAAAAAATTGGTTGTTATTATTATTATTATTATTTTTTCTTTTTCATTCGGCTACTTGAAAAGAGAAAAAAAAATTATAATTTGCCAACCCGACGGGAGGTGTTTTTTTTTTTTCTTTTTTTTTTTTTCTTCTTCTTTTTCTTTTCCTTCCTCTTTACAAAATCGTAGAAGCGTTGTAACGATAGGCATCTTTAGCGGTGCTTTAATAGCACGATATATCCGGATACAGAAGCTATAATCTCAAGCGAGCCTATTCATTAGAAATTATCCGAGGAGACCGTACGGTAATGATTACATAAATCAACGACGGATAATCGTCGCGTTCTTGCCACCGACGATCGTAAATATCAACCGAGCGTCAATTCATTATCGCGTTCGTACCTTTTGCGCGCTTTGCCGGCGAGCTCGAATACGCGAGAATGAGAGGCAACGATTTTGCATTACAGAAAATGTTTTTACCCTTATCTATCTTTGACGTCTATAATCGTTCGGTATCACGATAACGTTCAAAAACTATTTGAGAGAGAGAGAGAGAGAGAGAGAGAGAGAGAGAGAGAGAAATTGGAAAAGATTAGACTTTTGTAAAATTATCGAACGTTTGTCTGTTAATAATGAAGATATTAAAATGTGTTTAGAAATGGTAGGATGAATAAATTAGAGATGGTCGGAATTTTTTCCTTTTTTTATTTTTTTTTTTTTTTTTCAAGATCCTTTGGCGGTTTTTAATAATGAAGATATTACAATGTTTTATTTTTAGATAAGGAGATAGAGAGAGGGGGGTGGGTGGGTGAGGGAGAGAACGTATTGGAAATAGATTTCTACAGGATTTGTAAATCGGACGATGATTTGAAATTACGTTTTTACGAAATTTTCGATTAGAAAGTATTAAGTTTTCTTTTCTCTTTTATACGTATAATTTCGAATTAGAAAAGATAAGATTTTCTTTTTTTCTTTCTTTAAACGAATCTCAAAGTCAAATTGACAAGGAGTTCGACGTCGACGAAGTCGATCGTATTTCTCTTTGTTCGTATCGTTTTATCAATAAAAAAAAAAAAAAAAAAAAAAAACGAAACAAAAAAGAAGAAAAAACAAAAAGGAAAGGAGAAAAGGTAGAACGAAGGCAAATAAACAGATCTTGAACATAAAGAGAGATAGAGATAGAGATAGAGATAGAGAGAGAGAGAGAGAGAGAGAGAGAAAGAGAGAGGAAGAAAAGGGGAGAGAGAAAGAGATAGAGACATATATCTTTTTATTATCATCGCGTTTTATAGATCGAAGTAAAGATAAATATTGGAGGAAGCGAGAACGATTCGACTGTTCGACTGTTCCTTTCGATAATAAAGAACGTTTGATTTTCTTCCTTTTGTCTGACGAAAAAAAAAAAAAAAAAGAAAAGAGAAGAAAAGGAAAAAAGAAAAGAGGAAAGAAAGAGAGTAGAAGGAGGAAGAATAAAAACGATGAATTCTAAGTGGGAATCGAGGGAAATAGGGTATGATAAAAGAAAAAAAAAAAAAGAAAAAAAGAAGAAGAAAAAAACCTTCGTTCTCCCAGGAACGTCCTTTTTTTTCTTTTTTTTTTTTTTTTCTCGTCCTATAGGTATCCTTATTCCATTCAACCCCCCGTCGAAGATACGTCGTTTCGCTATCAACCCCACCACCCTGTCCCCATTCCTCCTCGAGCCAAGTCCAACAGTACCTACTACTACCCCCCCCATCCCCGCTCCTCCGTTTCGACTCACCTCCCCTCCCCTTTCCTCCTTTTCATTTTATTCAAACACGAAATGTGTCCTTATCTCCGACGGCACTTTGCGGCGCGTTTCAAGGCTACGGAAGCTCGTACACGCGATTACGAGATAACGCATTGCATTGCTTTGCACGCGAGCACCGTTCTCGAGTTCTATTGCCGATGACGTTCTCTCTCTCTCTCTCTCTCTCTCTCTCTCTCTCTCTCTCTCTATCTCTATCTCTCTCTCGCAAGTGCGAAGACTGTTTATGTTTAATCGACCATTACTTTCTTCTTCTTCTTCTTCTTCTTCTTTTCTATTGGATCTCTTTTTTCTCCTTTATTTTTGTTCTATTTTGTTTTTTATTTATTTATTTATTTATTTATTTATTTTTTTTTTTTTTTATAGCGATCTTTTCCATTCCGTATCATTCCTTCTCACGTGTATATACATCTATTCTCTCTCGATCATTTGTACACTTTTACGTGTATATTCTTTAGTTTGTACATTTTTATATGTACATTCTTTATTTTGTACACACACACATATATATATATATTATATTTTTGTTCCATTTTGTTTCTTATCTATTTATTTATTTATTTATTTATTTTTTATATCGATCTTTTCCATTCCGTATCATTCCTTCTCACGTGTATATTCATCTATTCTCTCGATCATTTGTACACTTTTACAAGTACATTCTTTATTTTGTACATTTTTATATATATATATATTTTTTTCTTATTTTACACATTTCTATATGAGTTTCTTTTTTTTCTGTTTCTTGAATTCTTTCTTTCTCTCTCTCTCTCTCTCTCTTTTTTTTTTTATGTCGTTAGACGTATTAATTTTTGCCTTCTTATTTTCGTTTCGTATGGAATATATTTTTCGTTGAAACTTCCATTTATTTTTACTGAAACTTTTAGCTTATTTATCTCTCTCTCTCTCTCTCTCTCTCTCTTTATTTTTCTCTTTTCTTTTTTTTTTTAATTCACAATTTAAGCTTGTTCCTTTGATATTATTTTTTTTCTACGGTGCACATTAACTTTCTCCCTCTTGTGTGTGTTCGTCGTGTGCTCGTGGACAAGTTTAATAATTTTAATTCGTTTATTTAGCTTCGGCCTCGAGAGAAGGAATGAATCGTTCGTTGTTAAAAAAAGAAAAGAGAGAGAAAAAAGAATGAAAAAAAAAAGAAGAAGAAGAAGAAGAAGACTAACACTTTTCCTTTAATTTAACATTTGTTTTAACTAAAAGAACGTACATTTGAAGCCCGGTGCATATGTATCAGAAGTATTATGGTCTATCGCTTTTTAAGGTCGCGAGAACATACGACTATTGATAAAAGTTTAACGTTAATATAAGTATCGCTTTTGAATATCGGTGCGAGACCTTACACATGAAAAAAATGAAAAGAAAAAAAAAAAGAAAAAAAAAAAGAGAAGAGGAATAGGAGAAGGAAAAGAAAAACTATTTACTTTTGACTGATTGACGATTGATAAATTTCAATGTTCGCAACAACAACAAAGAAAAAGAAAAGAAAAAGAAAAAAAAAAATGAAGAAGAACGAGAAGGAGTATTGATAAACGAAACGAATTTCTTTCTTTTTTTCTTTCCTTTTTCTTTTCTTCTTCTTTTTTTTTTTTTTTTTTTTGCTCGAATACATCGCAGAGTCCCGAAGTCGTTTAATTTTTATCGTAGATCGAAAAAGAAACTCTCACGTCCTGTCGAATTCTTTCGTTGATGAACGTTAATTATAAAAATTCTCTCACTACCCTTCGATCCTCATCCTACATATTAGAAAATTATCGAAATCAGATATCTCCCATGACGGACAGCTGCGAGCAGCCCGTATTAATTCCCTTACTTTATTATACGATAATAATCGTTTGTAAGATTTTTCTTTTCTTTTCTTTTCTTTTTTATTTTTTTTTTTTTTTTTTTTTTTTTTTTAATCGACAAACCTTACTCTCCTCGTGGCGCATTAACTCGCTTATTATTTATTTATTTATTTTTATTGAAAAGAACAACAATAACGAGAAAAACAAAAGATTCGATCACCTTATCAATATTAAAACGATCGACGTTACCTCGATAAAAATTCATCGATCCTATTCTGAATCGAATCTGTTTATTATTATGAATAATTATTAGATAATAATCTCTTCTCTCTCTCTCTCTCTCTCTTTTTCTTTTTAATAAAAATCAATCGACAACTCGATACAAATTATCGATCTTCTTCTAAAACGAATTATAATAAATAACAATCTTTAATCCTAATAAAAAAAAAAAAAAGAAGAAAAATATTGATCATCATCAACGAACGATACCTTCTCTTCGCTCAACAAATAAAAAGAAGTAAACAAACGTACAATAGAAAACGATGTAACGATCTTCGTTTACTCACTCCCCCCCCCCAAAAAAAAAAAAAAACGATCATAAAAAATAAAAAGTAAAAGAAGCAAAGTAATCGTCGAGTTGAAGACGAAGAAGAAAAAAAGAAAAATATATAAATAAATAAATGCAACGGGAAGAAAAGACATAACGTTCGAACCGATGACTGATCATAAAATTGCACGTACGAGAGAAAATAAAATCGATGAGAGATCCTCAGACCCGTATACAAGAGTCTCTCTGAATGATGCACGAGGGTACTTAGCTGCAGGTGCATGCGTACTTTAATATACACACAACATTCGCGCGCTTACACGCTCGCGAATACACACAGTCGCGCGCACGCACACGCGCACGCGCACGCACACGCACACGCACACACACACCAGTTACCTAACATTGATATTAGTGTCCGAGCAGTGTGAATAGATAACGACCGTTTACCACGCTGAGATCGTTCCATTTTTTTTCTCCTTTGTTTCACCTACCAGTTATGCTTATCAACATATCTACGAATACGTAAAGCGTAGGCGTCATACTCTTTCTTTCTCTTTCTATCTCTTTTTCCCTTTTTTTTTTTTTTTTCATACAGGGTGACACGAGCTAAGCGTTGACAGATTATCACAGGCTTCCCTCGGGCCGATGAATTATTTCACAAGATCGTCGCGTCTAACCCAACCGACCCTTCTTCGTTGTGTCCTCCCTTATTCTCTCTCTCTCTCTCTCTCTTTTTTCCTTTTTTACGTTCCTTTTCTTCTTTCTTTCTTTATCTTTTTTTTTTTTTTAATTTTCTCTTTTTTTCTTTTTTTATTATTATTTCACACAAACGACGACGATTATCTCGTTCGTACGTTCGTTCGTAATTTTCTATCTTTCTTCAAATTATTGAGTATTTAGAAGTATTCTCGATCGACATAGGAAGGACGTTTAATTTAAATACAACATCTCTCTCTTTCTCTCTCTTTTCTCCTCTAATTTAAATCGTTCGTATTGGATGGATATTTTTATCCAAAAAAAAAAAAAAA
>OU427007.1:3509518-3512018 GCA_911387935.1 Dolichovespula saxonica
TAACTACCAGCTACGTATATGCCAGCGCATTAATTCGACGAGCAAATTAATCAGATAAGCGTCAAAATCATCATAGCAATGCCGTTGACAAAACCCGTCTTTATTTATAAGCCGTTTTTCGATTATTTATGTGATATGTTATTTCAATAGTTAATATATGATATGCGTTCTAATCGTTCTAATCGTTCTAATTTCGTACATTGTATTACGTTCACGACTCTTACGACGTTTCTAACATTATCGCAATACGATCGAGGAACACAATGCGATCTTATTCATTTTTATTTATTTATTTATTTATTTTTTTTTTTTTATCATCCGAGCTTCTATCGTTAATTGGTACTCTTGTCCTTTTAAAGAGTACATATTTTAAATATGATACATAAATAAATAAATATATATATATATATATATATATATTTTCATGTAACGTGAACGTTAACGACGACGGATTAACTTCCCCGATACACTTATACGTGAGAGAACGTTAAAGGAGTCGAAGAGTTGATCTGATCAATTAGTCACCAGACTGCGGGTTAATTAATCAGCAGCTTTATCTAAGGAACTTTGATAGGTTGGGGCCCCCGGTCACATTCGACAGCTGCCACGAACACGTTTTAAGGTTTTTTTTTTTTACGTTTTATTTTCCTTTTTTTTTTTTTTTTTTTTTTTTTTTATAAACATACTTTTTCCAAACTATTTTGTTTTGTTTTCTTTTGGTCAGAACGATTATTAATATAACAGATACCAATGGAGGAGGAAACTTTTACGGAAAAATTTGTCAAGAACAAATGTTTTTCCTCGACTATTTGTAGTTCAGAAAGTTTCGTATACGTAAATTAATTATTCATAATAATAATAATAATTATTATTATTGGTAATAACAGTACCTTTCAAAAATTAATTCTTTTTTTTCCCGTTTTCTTTTTTTTTTTTGCGGGCCATAGAGACAATTTCGTATAAGAATTAATTAATTTTTAATTATTACGAATAAAGAACATATTTTTTTATTTAATTACATAGATACAGTCGGAGTTTGGTTGTAGGATCTGTTATCGATAAATATTCGAATTTATCTAAGTAAAAGTTAATTAGCAATTAATATGCCGGAGTGATAAAGAAGCGTAATGAAGGACATTAGCTCGTTCTCTTTCAACGATATTCCTTATATATATTTTTATTTTTTATTTTTTTTTTTTATTTCCTCTCTCTTCTTCGTTTCTTTTTTTTCCCCCTCCTTTAATATTATTATTGTACGATCGTCGAGCTTATTATTTTATATTTTTAATCGCGAATTATCAAGAGAGAGAGAGAGAGAGAGAGAGAGATAGAGATAGAGTGAGTTAGTGATAGAGAGAAAGAGAAAGATATGGTTTAATACTATACTATTTCTCGAGCTCGTAAAGCATCGATTTCGTTGATAATTTCATCGAGTTAACGTCGACAGGTGCTAAGCTTCCTTCCTTTCTAATTATTATTATATACTGAACGCGCGCATATGTATGTATTTATTGATTCGAAACGATCACTGAGTCACTTTTAATACGATCTCGATCAAATTGAATTTCGTGTGGAAGAGAAAGAGATAGATAGAGTGAGTGAGTTAATTGGAATGAACGATTATCAGAGATCGATCTCTCGCCGAATATTGGTTACATTGGGTGTTCGTTCAAACAATTATTTCGTTGTTATAAACAATAGATCGCGTTCCGTGTTAAATTACAGTAAACAATGTTTTAAATAATATTATTCTCTTTCTCTCTCTCTCTCTCTCTCTCTCTCTCTCTCTCTGACGAATTATTATAATCGTTACAAAGAGTGATCGAACTTGGTGAACATTTACGTTATCATTAGTTTTACTTTATGAGCGACGTAAGGAAAAGGAATGTTATTGATCGAACACCCTGTATATCGATAGCTCGTCATTACGATCGAGTTCTTTGGAGTTTCTCACACCTGAATGTGTGCGTGTGAGAAAGAGAGGAGAGAAAGAGAGAGAGTGAGAAGGATGATAACCCGGTGAACTAATAAGAAATCTTGTATGGTTGGCCCTCGGGCGTACTCTTGTCTCCCTCCCTAACGCACACGATCTTATTCTTGATATATCAAAGTATATATTAACTGAAAAAGGTAGAGATAGAGTGTGTGTATGTGTATGAGAGAGAGAGAGAGAGAGAGAGAGAGAGAGAGAGAGAGAAATAGAGAAATACATACATATGTTTATTTTTAACGATTTTTACTAAATCTTAATTTTACGATCTTTTCTCACAAATAGATTTAGTCGAAGAGAAATTTCTTTTATTTTTATTTTTATTCTTTTTTTTTTCTTCGTCGACGTGACATTAAAAATATAACGTACCAGATTATAACGAGAGAAGAAAATCTTGTTTGAATTGTAGCGTTTGTTTTTTTTCTCTTTTTCTTTTTCTTCTTCTTCCTCTCTCTCTCTCTCTCTCTCTCTCTCTCTCTCTTTTTTCTCTCTTTCTCTCTTCTCGACGTC
>OU427007.1:3514518-3517018 GCA_911387935.1 Dolichovespula saxonica
ATCCTTTCGCGTAATAATACTCGAAATAGAAAAACAAGCGAGGTTGGGGGTGAGGTAGGATGGAAAAGAAAAAAAAAAAAAAAAGAAGAAAAGAAACGAAGAGTAAACAAAATTCAGGGAATAAAGAAAAGATACCTCGTAACTTGGTGGTTTCGTAAAGTCGTAACTTATTTACTTAGATTTTGGAACTTGGCTAATCCTCATCGATATCCTCGAATTCTCCAAGTCGAACGTAGGACGAGAGAGACGTCCTCTCTCCTCCTCGTGCCGGCGTTTAGCGAGTTTTGCACGCGCGATTCTCGATATTCTCTCGCACGCACGCGAATCATTCTTCTTTTCCCGGTAACGATCGCTCCCGGCGAAAACCGAGCTACGGAGAAAGAACTCCTGCCTCCTCTTTTCCTCCTCCTCGTCCTTCACCACCACCATCACCTCCTCCTCCTCCTCCTCCTCCTCCTCCTCTTCCCTCTTCCCTCTCTTCAGCTTTTACGTTTCTATCGCTTGCAACCTGCTCCCTTTCGCTTCGAAACGTCGCCGATTTATCATCCTTCGTTTCTGTTCCTTCTAACGGGTGTCTCTTTCGATCTTCAAATTACTCGATTATTTTTGCGTTCTGTTTTTTTTTCCCCTTCTTCTTCTTCTTCTCTTTTTCATCCTAGACGTCACGAATCGATACGAATTATCATCTCCCTCGATAACAATGCACTGGAAGCGATTAGAAAAGAAATTTAGGCGGGAGGACGATCGATCTTAAAATATTAAATTAGCCTAATAATTATCTAACTGTCGTCGATTATGTGCCAGTGATCAAGCGTGATTTATTCGCCTTTCTTTCTTTTTCTTTTCTCTCTTTTCTCTCTTTTCTTTCTTTTTCCTTTACATCGCAATTAATATTTAATACACGGCCTTCGAAAAAAAAAAAAAAAAAAAAGAAGAAGAAAGAAAAGAGAAAATAAAATCGACAGCGGATATAATTGGAACGTAAACGAGTTTTCTCAAATTCCTTTTCGTTCATTTCCTTCAAATTCGTTCGTTCGCAATATTTTTTCCCCGCGTATCCCTCGCAATTCAAAAATTTCACAAATCGCGATAATCATTTTTCGATACCCGGATAAATCTTTGTTACGTGGATTTTTTCTTTTTTTTTTTTTCATTCCTAGAATTGACCGACCCTCTATACGCGTATATTCGAATTTACACTCGTTCTTACGTGTATGTATATATATATATATACACACGCGCGCGCGCGCATATACACACATATATACATGCACGCACGCACGCATGCATGCATGCGTGCACCGAAATCGATGACGAACGTATTCGAACGGTTCGCTAATTCGCACTCTCGTCGTTTCTCTCCGATTAAATCGAATATTATTCTCAGAGAAGTCGAATCGATCCGTAGTCGTACAGGATAATTATCAATGACTCCTTCCACCCCTTTTACTACCCCCCTCTCTCTCTCTCATCTACCCCATTCCGCGTTCGCTTCTTCGCCCTTTATTAATTCGACTAACATCGTGTTATTTCACGATACGGCATCGATATCGTTCGAATCGAAAGAATACACTTCTTTCCCCCTTTTATATTTCTTTTTTGTTCGTTTGTTTGCTTTTTTGTTTTTTTTTTTTTTTTTTTTTTTTTTTTCTTTAATTTCAATTAAAAAATTTTTACTCGCACTCGATCAGATCGAAAAGAAACTGGGCTTCCTAATATAGCTTCCTAATCGTTTACCATTTCTTAGATTGAGAACATGAAAGATTCTCAGGAATAACAGTATACTGACACACACACACACACACACACTCATACATACATACATACATACGTACATACATATATGTATGCACATATCGTACGTACGATACAAGTATGTATATATGTATTAAATAGTTCACTTTGTTCCCAATGCAATTTACTTGAATGCTTATATGTAAGAGTTTAGTTCTTCTTCTTCTTACGTTGGCAACGGAACATCGAGGGATCGTCGCGTTCGTGTAAAACTATTAACGTTCCTCGCTAAAGTCCCGCTTCGGAATTACAACATACACATAAACGGAAGAGTTAACAAGTAGTATTTAATGGTGTGATGTCGCGTGATAGCGCGATGATGGCGTGGCGATGAGTAAGGAATAAAGAAAAAAAAAAAAAAAAGAAAAAGAAAAAGAAAAAAAAGAAAGGAATCGACCTACATTCTCGATGAATCGAAACCCGATGCTACTTCTTACGTTTTTACAATGTTATTGCATTTACCTGCGAAATTTTTCTTTTTTTTTTTTCTTTTTTTTTTTGATTAGCGTCGTTTATCGTCATCGTTGCATAGATCGTGATACGATTTAAGATTTGTCGTAAAATTTTTAAACGTACGTTTTACATCCTAAAACGAACGATACCGATATATCCCTATCGTCTTTTATAACAATTTGGAATTATTTATAGTGACAATAATTACAGATGTTTTTCCTCATGAAATTATCGTACGAAGTTTTTATTTGCC
>OU427007.1:3522018-3524518 GCA_911387935.1 Dolichovespula saxonica
AATGCATCGAAAGGTTCGTCCTGATCGAACGCAAAATTTGTTTACGAGAATGATATGATCGATTCGTTGCGAGGTTCAAAAATAATCGATCGCATCATCGTTCTACGATAATCATCAACGACCATCCCCTCCATCTTAAACGGTTAAAGGGTTATCGAGGAGGTAGAGACAATAAAGAAAGAAAATTATTGAAAAAGATTACGAAAAAAAATACATACATACATACATATATATAGACACGTACAAGGGAGAAGTAAAAAATTTGCTTAAAACGAATTAGTCGAAAAGAGGTTTTGTGCGTATTAAACGAGGGGTTGAACCAACGGTTGTTGGTTGGGGTGTGAGAGAGCACACACCTGTGAGAATTTCCACTGGCGTGACTCTCGTTCAGCTTCGTCGATGTCTTTTCAGAGGGTAGCTTTTCTTTAAGATTCTTTTTTTCTTCCTCTTCCTCCTCCTCCTCCTCCTCTCCTTCTATTTCTCTCCTTCTTCCTCTCTTTCTTTACGAGTTTTTCACGTTACCTTGCCCAGCTCCCACCTCCTCCTGCCCTCCCTCCCTCTCTCTCCTCTCTCTCTCTCTCTCTCTCTCTCTCTTTCATTCTTTCTCTCGTAATTGCCAGCATGCTCGCGAAGAAGGTAACAAAGTTCTCGTAAAATGTCTTAAGAGAAAGAGAAAGAGAGAGAGAGAGAGAGAGAGATAGCGGTGAGGGGTGGTAGGAGGGAGAAGGAGAAGAAGGTGGAGGGGTCATAGGGGGGGAGGAGGGGGGGGGAGGAAGGTAAAGGTCTGTCGTAGGTAATTTTATTCAGAAAGATTCTCTTTTTCGCTCGCTTTTAACAAACGCTCGAGGTGAACTCGAAAGAAAGACTGTGCGAATGGTTAGACGTTAAAGTTTTCGGCTCGTTAAAGAAACGGTCCTGCATTTGTGCCGAGGCCAAAGCTATTAGCAAAAGGAGAATAAGAGGCTTCTCTTTCTCTTTCTCTCTGTCTGTCTTTCGAATTAAAGATAAAAGTCAAATCGACCTCCTTCCGATTGTATATCGGATACCACCTCCGATGATATAAACGGAGACTCTATTATTTTGTCTCTTTGGAGAGGGAGGGGGTGGTGGTGGTTGTTGTGGTGGAGAGGACGGTAGGAAAAAATTCGACTTTGGGTTATTTTTTTATTTGCGACTATTTTTTTTTCTCTTACTCTCTTTCTTTTTTTTTTTTTTTTTTAATTATTCGCATCGTTCACGAGACGTCAAGTACAACTTTGAAAATTGTTCGAAGCGTCCACTGAAAGAATTGACCTGGTGTTCTTTTTTTTTGGGGGGGGGGGAGGAGCTGGTTGGTTGAGCGGGATGGGGGAGAGAGAGGAGACGGGGTTGTTAACGATTTTATATCAATCATGAGATTTCAAGGTACAATATGTCTGTAGAACATCGTTGATCGTTGATTGTGTCACGCGTGTTTATGTGTCGTTTTGTATTTCGATGTTTTTCCTTTTTTTTTCTTTTTAGGATTATTTGTCCGCGCGTTCGACGTAAAAGAAAATTTACCAATTTGTTAATCACAAGGTCGTAGGAGATAACGTACATTTTATTTTTATTTATTTTATTTATATTTCTTTTTCTAGGATGAAAGCGTGATTACGATCGTCGTCGTAATCGCGATGAGAGAGGAGCGTCTTTTATCGATAAGATCAAAGACGAATAACAGCGAATGATAGCGTTCAATTTGTTGTGAAGCAGAGTAAACGTATCGCAATTAATTGTTTATTTCCATTAATTACAATGATACACGTGTATCACATTACAAAAATAAAAAAAAAAAATAATAAAATGTAGATACAAAAAATAAAGAAAATTCGAAAATAAGGAAAAAGGAATATTAATTCAAAATAATTGCGTACGATCGATAGTCCCACGATCGTAAATAATATCCGTGAAAAAAAAATATATATTTATATACATACATTTCACTTTTCTAATCAATTTCATGGAGAAGGAGGGGGGGGGGTAGGAGGAGAATAAAATAAAACAATAAAATCGAATATAATGCGTACGTATATCCTGAAAGTCGAAGATTTCTCGGTTGTTCGTATTAACCCTATATATAACACAAACACACGTACACAAGAGAGAGACAGAGAGACAGACAGACAGACAGAGAGAGAGAGAGAGAGAGAGAGAGAGAGAGAGAGAGAGATAGACGTATAGATAAAATACATACGTACATATACCCATAGGTATGTACGTATGTTTACTGGAGATTGAGAGAAAGAGATGAAACGAGATCAGCTTTTTATTCCGCGAGAACGCGCACAACTCTTCTCTCCTCCCTCCCTCCACCACCTCCTCCTCCTCCTCCCCCTCCTCCTCTTCTTCTTCTTCTTCTACTTCTTCTTGTTCGGCGCTTTCCAGCATCCGGCGTTCGTCGTCGTCATCGTCTTCTTCTTCTTCGTCTTCGTCGTCTTCGTCTTCGTCGTCGTCGTCTTCGTCGTCGTCTTCGTCGTCT
>OU427007.1:3529518-3532018 GCA_911387935.1 Dolichovespula saxonica
TCCTCCTCATCCTCCTCTTCCTCCTCCTTCCCCTTCCCCTTCCTCTTCTCCTTCTTTTTTCTTTCTTTTTTTTATCCTTTCTTCCTCAATTTTCGTTCGTATATACACACTTTTTATTTCTTTTTTTTTTTTTTTTTTTTTCCCATATATATACACACACTTTTAATTTTTCCTATTTAATTATTTATTTTTTTCTGTTTTCTTCTTCTTTTTTTTTTTTTTTTCGTTTTGTTTCCTTTCGTTTCGTTTCTCTCCCTCCCTCTCCCTCCCTCCCCTCCCTTCGGGTTACCTCCGCCCGAACGTCCTGACCGCCCACCCGCGCGTGCTCTGTGACCCCTCGAAAGGTGTCACACTCGGTCAAATAACGTCCGCCATCTTTTCGTTTTTCCTTTCGTTTTGTTTTATTTTTATTTTTTTCTTTGCTTTATTTCCGTTTCGTTTTTCCTCAAAGAAATCGGTTCCCGCGAATCGCCGATCCTAACTTTAGTCGATACAAACGTTAATGTATTCGTATTCTAATTTGTTTTTTTTTTTGATTTTTTGGTTTTTTGCTTGCCCCTCCCCCCTCTAACCATCCCTCCCTTCAATGGAATCCGATCGATCCGGACATTGTTTCCTCATTCGCTTGTACGATGTTCCTTACCCCTTCACCCTCCCTCCCCTCACCCCCCAAACTCGCGTCTATTTACGAATTAATTCTGATCTTTTAAGATTTCATACAATTAATTCGAAATTCTAATAGACATATAATTAACATATTACGTGATATCGTAATTTAGATATCGCAAATTATAATAATAATAATAATAATAATAATAATAATAATAATAATAATAAATAATTAATAATCTCAATAATGATAATAATAATAATAATAATAATAATGATAATAATGATAATAATAACAATGATGATAATAATAACGAAAATCCGTTCCAAGTGGTCTGTCTCTCGATTTAGATATCTCGATGTAATTTTAGTTCGTTAACACCATATCGATTTGAGGTGGATGGGGGGAGGGGCGGAATGGGTAACTTAAGTGCTTCGACTTTGATCCAATTAATATACGGTCATGTAGATATTCAATCGATACGAATGAAAAACTCCAAATAAATAATAACGATTAATAATGAAATGAAATGAATATATATTTGTATTTATAAATATACGTTCATCGGGGAATTGACGCGATTCGATATGGTGTTAATTCAATATTAATATCGATATTAATAAATCGATCCTCCTTCGCGAGATCTTCAGGCTCGTTGAGGATCACGTTTGGAATCCTTAAGTGTCTCTCGCGAAGGTGGATCGATGGAAAATCTTATTGACGAGTTTATTAACGAGAATTTTTTTTCTCTCCTTTTTTTTTTTTTTTTTTTTCTTTCTTTCTTCTCCTTCCTCTTCCTACTTCGTTCGGCCACGATCGTTCCCGATGGAGCAGCAGGTGGATGGTAGCCGGTAAGGCTGATCCAGAAATGCCGAAGAGAATGTACATTCATCCGGATTCACCTAGCAGCGGCGAACAATGGATGCAGAAAGTCGTGAGCTTCCATAAACTCAAGCTCACGAACAACATCAGCGACAAGCACGGCTTTGTAAGTACTGTACGTAACGCCAACAAAACAATTACTTACTTACTTACTTACTTACTTACTTACTTTCTTACTTAATCACTTGATAGATTCTCTATTAGCCTATCGTAATCCTTATTAACGACTTATTCTTCGTAGAGATCTTTTTTATTTTTATTTTTTTTTTGTTTTTTCTTACTTTCCCTCGCACGCATATTTTCGTTTCGTTCCGCTCATAAGACAAATGGTAAAGTGAAACAAGGGGAAACAAAAATATAGATATATATGTACTCATACGCATATGTACGTACGGTAACACGTTGAGTGAACATAATTACGAATCATTTGTTTGGGTAAAAATACGATAAGTCTTTCTTTTTTTTTTCAATCTTTTACGTAAGTACTTATCCGACGCTTGTTTTTCTTTTCTCTTTTTTTTTTTTTTTTGTTTTCGTTTTCTTCTTATTTACTTCTAATCTTTATCGCGAACTTTCATTACGTTTGTCCGTTGGAAAAATTCGAGAACGAAACTGTCGGATAAACTTTGGCGATTTGTTGTCGCAAACGATCTAACAAAACTGAACTTATCGATTTGCTCTTAATTATCAAATTCATCCGAATTTACGAATGACATTTAAATAAAGAAAAAATATATATTGTATGTACACTGATCGAACGCGATCGAAGAAATCGAAAGGAAGATGGATGGATCTTTGTTGGATCTGAAGATCGACGATCCGAATCGATCTAAATAAATAAATAAAAAAAAAAAAAACGAACGAACGAACAAACAAAAAATACATCAGACACGAAACAATGTGGTTGTTCGCGAATAAGAAGAAAAATAATCACGAGGAAGATAAAAAATAAAATATCTCACGGACGCGAACACGGACCGCGGATTGAGTGAGCGAAAGAGTGAGAGA
>OU427007.1:3537018-3562018 GCA_911387935.1 Dolichovespula saxonica
TCCCCTTCGGTATTCAATTCTTTGTCAGATCTCTCTCGTCGTTAAGATTCACGATTAATGAAGTAGTTCGATTCGAATTTCGTGACGGTCACATCTCGCCGTAGGACGCGTCGTCTTCGTCTTCGTCCTCGTCGTCGTCGTCTTCGTTGTCTTCTTCGTCGTCGATTGACAACGGCTCGAATACCTGAAATACTGGAAATACAGGAATTATGCGCGACCTTTCTCTCTCTCTCTCTCTCTCTCTTTCTCTCTCACTCTTCTTGGACATCAAACGAGAAGAACTTGTCCTCTCTCTCTCTCTGTCTCTCTCTCTCTCTCACTCGCTCTCTTTCTTTCATTAACGAGACCGTCAAAATGGTCGCAAAAATTTTCTATCGATGGGAAACAATTGACGGATTAGAAATTAATTTTGTTCGTTTATTTGTATTTTTTCTTTCTTTTCTTTTTTTTTTTTTTTTCATTTATTTTCACGACTCTGTATTTTTTTCTTTCTTTTCTCTTTTGTTCGTTTTGTTTTCTTTTTTCGTTGCACTTTCGAAACATATCTCATCGTCGTAATGTAACGTACGACGTGTGTTATAAATCCGATTCGTTCGCTTCTAACGCCATCGTACTTCACGAAATTTTTAATCTTTACTTTTCCGTCACTTCGTGTATGCACGAAAAAAATTAAAAAAAAAAAGGAAAATAGAAAGAAACCAAAAGGAGTAACAGAACGCGAATGAGAATGAATAAACTTATTTTCAACAACTTGGTAACAACTTTTTAACGATCGTTACGATAAAGGTACGCGATTCGTGGACCACACACATAATACATACATACATACATACATATATATATATATATATATATATATATATATATATATATATATATATATATATATATGACGGTAGAAAAGAGGTGGATTATCAAACGCTGCTTATTACAATATTTACTACGATTTCTTATGGTAAGACCAAACAGCGCGGTGAAATCTACGATAGAGCAAATATTTACAAACTCTCTTTCTCTCTCTCTCTCTCTCTCTCTCTCTCTCTCTCTCGTTCGTTATTCGCAGCTAATACTTAACTATATTACATAAGTAGATATACCGAACAGGACTGCTGTTTTCCGATCGTGCAGTAAATTTGAATAACGACTCTCTCTCTCTCTCTCTCACTTCACACACACACACACACACACACACACATATATATTTATATATATATATATGCGGTTTATTATTTTTCTTTTTCTTTCTTTCTTTCTTTTTTTTTCTTTATTTCATTTTTTTTTCGTTTTATTTTCTATCCTTTTATATTTCACGTATTAATGTTGAATTTGTGAGTTAACGATGTCTATATTTAACTTGAAAATAATGATGATTTAAAAAAAATAAAAAAAAAAAATAAATAAATAAATAAATAAAAAAAGAAGGGAGGAAAGAAAAAGAAATCAATCGATATTACGAATCACGTTAGACGTAAAGATAGAAAGGTTTCGTTGTAAAAGTAATTTCGTTTTTAAACCTCGACAAAAATTATTATTGTCAATGGGATAAATTGAAAAGAAAAAAAAAAAATATATATATATATATATACATACATACATGTATGAAAGAAGTAACGAAAAAAAAAAAAAAAATAAAAAAAGAAACGACAATACATGGATCACCCTGTATAGTACGAACGATGATGCACCACTCGCGCTCCTCTCCTTCAACATCAACATCGTCAACGTGTTTTGCTTGCGTGCACGTAGTCGATCTAAAGAAAAGAGAGAGAGAGAGAGAGAGAGAGAGAGAGAGAGAGAGAGAGAGAGAGAGAGGTGGTAGTGAGGTGAGGTGAGGTGAGGTGGGAGGGACAAGAGGAGGGGTGGCGAAGGGTGCACACGCACGCTCTCATTACAGAATCGCGTGCTCCTCGAGACGACGTCGTGCGTGCGTGCTACGAATGTGCGTGAGTAAGTGTGAGCTTCGAGTCGTCGGGGGCCATTTTGCTGTCCATCTCGTCGAAGAAACACCAATCTCCCTCTCTCTCTCTCTCTCTCTCTCTCTCTCTCATTCTCTCTTACTCTCTCTGTCTCCCTCTCTCTCTCTCTCTATATATATATATATATATATATATGTCTGTCTCTCTTTCATTCTTATTTTCTCATTTTCTTTCTCTTTCTCACGTTAAGCGTGTTACGTGCAAATTTCACACTTTAAATCCACCTTGAAATTGTACATTTTAAAACGTATCCAGGTAAGAATACCTCACACATACCCGTACGTAATTCTTCCTTTCTCTCTCTCTCTCTCTCTCTCTCTCTCTCTCTCTCTCTCTCTCTTTCTCTCCGCTACTCTTTACCGCTTCCATCCGTCTCGTGTAAATTACACACTTGTAATTATCGTCGTTGATGCACTCGTACGTACGTTCCGTAGCGATTAGAATTATTCGACAACTCGAACGAATTTCATCTCGATTCGGATTTGCATTCAATTTCTTTCCTTCTCTCTTCTCCTTTCTTTTCTATTCCTTTCCTTTTTGTACTTTCTTTTTTTTTTTGTTTGAATTTTTTTTACTTTCGATAAATTATATATATATATATATATATATTATTATTATTTTCATGATATATATATTTTATATATATATATATTTTATATAGATTATTTTCATATATATATATATATATATATATTTTCATGAAACGCGTGTTTTGCAAAAACCCGTAAAAGGGCATTCCTAAATAATAAATTCAATCGCACAGATACTCGTCGTCGCCATTATCATTATCATCATCATCATCATCATCTTCATCGTCTTCATCTTCATCATCGACAAAGTCTTTAAAGATCGTTGCAATCCTCGGACCCTTTACTTTTACTCCTCTTCTCGTGAGAAAAAGGGCTCGATTTCTGCAAACGTTCCACCTCTCTCTCTCTTTCTCTTTCTCTATCTATCTCTATCTCTCTCTCTCTCTCTCTATCTTTGTCTATCCCTATATCCTTCTCTCTCTCTCTCTCTCTCTCTCTCTCTTTTCCCTGAACATTAGCGTATCGCTCGTAGCAAAAGTTTCTCGTCGTTTTCAACTGCTGCTGCGTTTCGCACGCACTCCGGCAAATTTCCCTCGGGAGTTCCGTTCTTGGTTTAACGATCGCGCGAATTCGAAGCTTGGGACTGAACTGAAAGAAAGAGAAAGAGAGAGAGAGAGAGTGAGAGAGAGAGAGAGAGAGAGAGAGAGAGTGGGAGAGTGAGAGAAAGACTAGTGAATAAAAGAAGAAAAGCATATATCTGTCCTTTCTTTTCTCATGACGAATTTGTCAACGAAAAAAAAAAAAAAAAGAAAGAAAGAAAGAAAGGTTCCTCTCTCTTGGTTGTCGGTTAAGAGAAAGAGAGAGATAGAGACAAAACTGAATGATCCAGAAAGAGTTAGAGTACGATGAAAAGAGATAGAGCATGGTGCTGAGAGAAAAAGAGGATAGAATGATTGGCATAAAGAAAGAGAGAGAGAGAGAGAGAGAGAGAGAGAGAGAGAGAGAGAGAGAGAGAGAGAAAATTGATTGAGAGAGAAAGGGGTAGAGTGAAAAAAAAAAGGTAGAAAGAATAAGGGTTAAAGAGAAAGAGAGTAAGATACAGCTACAGAAAAAGAACAGAGAGAGAGAGAGAGAGAGATAGAGTGCAGTACTGTAGGAAAGGAGTAAGAGAATGATAAACAAAATTAAAGAGAGTAAAAGTTAAAAAGAGAAAGAGAATGATAAGGACACGCATATACGTAGAAAAAGAACGTACGAAAGAGTGTGAATGAAAGAGTGAGAGAGAGAGAGAGAGAGGATTTAAAAAAAACAACAATAAAAAGGAAGAAAGAAAAGGATAGAGAGAAGTACGGATTAAAGGGCGATTAAGGAACATGTATTCCATATCAAGACATCATCATCCCAAGGACCGATGAGTCTTCCTTCTTATACATACATACACGTAGGTAGTATAGTGTGTGTGTATATATATATATATATATATATATATATATATATATATATTATGCGTGGTAGTAGAGGTTGATACGTTTCTTTGTGTATACATACATACATATATACATACATATTATATATATATATATATATATATATATATATATATATGTATGTATGTATGTATGTATGTATATATATATGTATATATAGGGGGGTCCTTTCGACGAGCGCCGACCGATTCAGTGCCGGGCAATTTGCGTCCGTTGAGCGAGAAACAGGCGTGGAATCCGGTCCGCGATGCTCCCGATCGTTATAATAAATGGGATAATGACATAACGTGGCGACGTGAACGAAAGAGACCAGAAAGGAAGAGAAAGAGAGAGCCCTATGCCTCGATGTGCTGCCCAACGTCGTAATTATTGCGTTAGGGTGGCTCCTCTAAACCCTTCTCCTATCCCCATCCCCCCCTTCTACCTCTTTAAACTCCGTCCGTCCGTCCCCTCCTCTTCTTTGTTTCGTTTTCTTTCTTTTTTTTCTTTTTTGTCTATTTCTTTTTTTCGTTTTCCATATCGTACGCCTTTCGTTTACTTTTAATTTTTTGATTTTGATTTTTTTCATTCTTTCGACGTCTTCCTCATTCGTATCTTACTAATAGGGATTTATTATTATTTTTCCGTGTATGTCGAATCCATCCCGAACTACGTACGAATACAAATATTTATTATATTTTTATAGTTGCGTCTGGATTAACTTTCGATTGACTCTCGAACGTCGACGTTCCATTGGTAATATTAAACGGGTTTATATCGGACGTTTTTAACGTCAATTCGTTTTTGTTTTGTCTTTTCTTTTCTTTTCTTTTCTTTTCGAATAGAAGTTAGAAAAGCTCACGTTCCATTGCCAAAGCGTCTATGTATTTATACGTACATACATACATCGTTTCTTAGCAAGGAGTAAATAATTTATTACGTTGTCCTCTTTATTGTCGACCAATGTAATACGTTTAACACGGTAACACTTGTACGTACGATGGACGTACATACCTGTGCTTGTTGTTGAGTTAAAGCTACTTTACAATAGATAGAGAGAGAGAGAGAGAGAGAGAGAGAGAGAGAGAGAGAGAGAGAGAGAGAGATTGCCAAAGTAACGACAGACGGCAGGCCGTAGGACGTTTAAAAATGAAAGGGTACGACATGTGCGTGCCGATTTTTAAATCGAACTATATTTCCGTGTAAAGTACTTTGTATCAATGTCCTATATGTTATACACACACATATATATATATATGTGTGTGTGTGTGTGTGTGTGTGTGTGTGTGTACACACGATATTCTAGTTTAATTTTCCTAAAAGATTTCTGTCGTAAATTAGAAATGAATTAAAAAGAAAAAAAAAAAAAAGAAAGAAAGAAAGAAAGAAAGGAAAGGGAACAACGTGTCACTCTAAATGTCTCTCTATTGAAAGTTTCTACAAAAATTTCTTTCTCGATTAAAATACGTATAGTCAAGTAACAAAAAAAGAAAAAAATAATAAAGAAATAAATAAACGAAGATACGTAAGATCCGATTAATAAAACGAATAAAGAATATATTCGCGAGCCCTTAAAGTTTTTCTTTTTTCTATTTTTTCTTCCTCTACGTTTCTCTTTTACTCTACGGTGTTTTCTGCAGTGCAACTTTTTCGATTTATCCGCCCTTCCTCTTTCTTTTCCATTATGCCTATCTATTCTCCAAGTTTATGCACGTCGAAGTCTCGTCCGTTACACGGACGGAAGAATGAAATGTTAACTTCGGCTTGGCCGAGCGTCAGGCTGACAGCTGTAACTCAACGTGCATGTATCATCCATCAGGTCGGTATTATTCCGAAGGGCTAGCAGGGCTAACACAGAAGGTAGAGCTGAGCCACTATACTAAGCCTGTGTTAAAGGCAATTGAAATTTTGGTCGGTCGTTTTCTTTATTCATTGAATTTCACTTATTTATTTATTTCTAATAAACGATGTCAGAATTCTCAATATCTTTTCTTTTTCTCTATAAATAAATAAATAATATTATCCAATGTAGTGTATATATATATATATATATATATATATATATATATATATAAATCGTATTATATTATTGATTAATAATATTATTGTCTTTTAATTGTCAATATAGTCAATACTATAATATATATTCAATAGAAAACGATTTTTATTTAAATATATATATATATATATATATATATATATATATATATATATAATTTAATGTATAATTGTTATCGAATTTTTGTTTTGTTTTGTTTTGTTCTTTTATTAAATTATATCAATTTATGTTCAATTATTTAAATCGTTATAGTAAAGTTACGAAAACTTCTGACATTATTTATTGGTTAATTAAATACAAGGTTAACTTGTGTATATATATATATATATATAATTTAATGTATAATTGTTATCGAATTTTTGTTTTGTTTTGTTTTGTTCTTTTATTAAATTATATCAATTTATGTTCAATTATTTAAATCGTTATAGTAAAGTTACGAAAACTTTTGACATTATTTATTGGTTAATTAAATACAAGGTTAACTTGTGTATATATATATATATATATATATATATATATATATATATATATATATATATATAATTTCTTATCGAGTATTATTTGGAGCATTCGACATGAACGTGAAGGAAAGTTAATACTAACGTAAAATAATGGGACTTCTCGATGCTCGATTATTTGAAAATAGCGTGTTGCGTGCTCGTAAAGTGTTCCCTACTTTGGAATGGAGTAGGTATCTACTTCCTTGTGAATGTAGAGAGATAGATAAATAACAATTTATTGCGTTTTCCTCCTAGTCCTGAGTGGATTTAGGATAACGAAATCGTAATGATTATGCGCAAATTAGGAATCATTTATTGCGTCTATTAAATCGTTAAAAAAAGAAAAAAGAAAAAAAAAAAAGAAACGAAACTAGAAAAAACACAAAAGAATTACGAGTCAATTAAATTTCAATCGACGAAACGCAGACAAAAAAAAAAGAAAGAGAAACAGTTTACTTCACGCAAAGATCGTGAAATGAATCGATTGTGTCTTTTTCGATAATTACAAATATAATAATAAAAAAAAAAAAAAAAAAAAAAAAAAAGAAAAAAGAACGAAGAAGATTCACGCGAACTTAACGTGAGATAAAAATGAATTTTCAATATGTTCTTCCTGATTCTTGAAAAAAAAAAAAAAGAAAAAAAAAAAGAAGAAGAAGAAAAAAAATGTATAAATTCGATTCGAGGAGTACCGAGAGAGAAAGATAAAGGAAAAGAAGAGGGTAACTGAAAAAGGGGAAATACTAGAACCAAAAGTAATATACAATCCATACGTACCACCGTATCTCTAATAATAGAAAGGAAGAAATATAAAATATCGCATAGCTTCGACTTGGTGCAGAAAATAAAATGGATCGATGAACTTCCTGACTGAAAGAATGACTGGCATCAATATCGAATATCCCTTTTTCAACTCAAAACACGCCAACTCGACTTAAAAATACTCTCCATTAACCGCGTAGCGAGACCGAAGATGTTGTCGAAATAAATAAATAAATAAATAAATAAATAAATAAATGAATAAATAAATAAATAAATAAAAAAAGAAGATAAGAAGAAAAAGAATAAAACAATATGACGATTCAAATGTGATGGAAGAAAGAAAGGAAATGGATGGAATATTTCTAATATGATATTTCTAATCTCTCTATCTCTCTTTCTCTTTCTATTATCCCGTGTGAAACATTTTCTCACATTCGGCCATATTTGAACCGATCGAAACCGAAAGAGCAAAGATGGCGTCTCTTAGAAAAAGATAGATGAAAAAAGGGGTGGTGGAAAGAGCGGCGAGGGGTAGATTGATTTAAGAAGAACGAAACAGAACGTTCGAGAGAGAGTGAGAGAGAGAGAGAGTAGGTAGAATCACTGGGGTCAACGATGGATTTCTAAGCTAAGCTCTTTAGGGGTTGTAAAGCAAAGAGAGAGAGAGAGAGAGAGAGGGTAGAAAGAAGATGGATAGATAGAAAGAGACAGATGTAGAGTGGTAGGTCGGTTTAATAGAATCGAACAGGCCGTAAGACGATCCCCAACGACGATCTATCTTTCGGAGAATTGAAACGGACCAATCGGAAAGCCTTACCCGAGTGTGTCGTGTCTCCAACTCTCTCTCTCTACGTACGTTGTACTTCATCCCTCTTCCACGTCTCCTCTCTTCTCTTCTCATTCTTTTTATTTGTTTTTTTTTTTTACCCCCGCTATATGTAACTTACCCCTCCGAACAAATCTTGTACCACGAGAGAGGATAATCCACGCCATTTACGTGTGTTAGGCCTCGCCCATTCGATCAACGATCTTTCAATATATATTCTCTCTATTATTATTCGTCGAATTCGTGTTTTTGATTTATTATGAAAAAAAAAAAAAATAAGATATAAATTAAATAGTTCTCGAATTCAACATCGTAGAATTTAAAATCGACGGGAATAATAAATTTTTTTTTGTTACATCGACGATGTCTTTTTATTTTTCTTTCGTTTTCTTTTTTTTTTTTTTTTTTTTTATGTTCCTTTTTCTCCCCGTACGACAAATCCTCGACGCGTTTAATTTTGTCGCAACGTACGCGCGTTTTGTTTCTCGTTAAAGCGTAATAAAAAGATGAAAAAATATTCAGCGAGAATTTAAATCGCAACTACGTTTCTCTCATTTACTACGCGTTCATTCATACGTTCGTTCACTCATTCACTCGCTCATTCATTCATTTCATTCATTCATTCATTCATTCCTATTATCGTTATCGTTATCGTTATTATTATTATTATTATTATTATTATTATTATTGTTGTTGTTGTTGTTGTTATTTGTTCTTAAGGATGAATGGATGGCATTAAAAGATTTGCACATGAAACGTTTTTAAAGAACGGATCGATGGGGTTGCTACTTCGCCATTCGAAGCTGAGAGAGTTATTTTCTTAAAGGTGTCGATTGTTTCTCACCCCCTCACCCCCTCGCTCCCTCCCACCCATGCCCCACCCCTTTGTTAGTACGATCTTACCGTCGGCCTAAGTGGCGATACTTTTCCTCTTGTCTCTCCTTTCCTTAACTTTTCTTTTCTCTTTTTTCTTCTCTTTTCATTTCTTTTCTTTTCACTTTCTTCTTCTTTTCCCAAGTAAATCATAAATCGTGATAATAATTCGTTACGCGCTCGTAGAAAGGCCTTTGAGCATCGAGAGTATCTTCGAAGTCATTGATCTTATGAAACAAGATAGAAAAGGATGGAGATGTTCGTTAAGGAAATCTCTCTCTCTCTCTTTCTCTTTCTCTTTCTTTTCTCCTCTTTTAATATTAAAGATTTTTATACGCGTTTTTCATCTTTCTTTTTTTACCGTTTTAAAGTGAGAGGGATAAAGATTAAAGATTGAAAGATCTACCGTCTCTTTTGTTCTCTTTTTTCTTTCTTTATTTTTTTTTTTTTTTTTTTTACAAGAGTCGTCGATACGACACAATAACGTTTAGAAATTAATCGAGTTAGGCGTTGTCAGATCTTTACTTCCTTCATTTTTTGTTTTTTGTTTTGCTTTTCGTTCCGTACCGTCGTTGTTTAAAATTTAAAACATCTTCCCCATCGACGCTTACGTCGATTCATTTAATTTCCATTATTAATGAACCATCGTACGGATTTTATTTTCTTTATTTTATTTTCCCTTTCGTATTATTTATTACGAGGGTTAAAAAGAAATCGGATCGAAAGTATTCTTACCTGTTTATTTATTTATTTATTTATTTTATCTTTTTATATGTGTATATTTATGTAATAACAATCAATGATGTGCAAGGAAAAAATATCGAAAAATCGTAACTTTCGCGAGGAATTATTATTATTATTATTATTATTATTATTGTTGTTGTTGTTGTTGTTGTTGTTGTTCCGTAAGTGAAATCGCGCGAGTGTGAATGAATAATCGAGATGAAATTTAATCTAGATTTTTAAGAGAGATCCGTCGAAACTTTGGATGACAGGAGGCGGGCGGGGTTGGGGAAAGAAATGAAAAGAAAAGAAAAGAAAAGAGAAAAGAGGAGAGAAAGAGAGAGAGAGAGAGAGAGAGAGAGAGAGAAAAAGAAAAAGAATTACAGTAGAATTACGGGAAATCGTTCGGGAAGTCGATTTTTCCGTAAGGCGATTCCGACGAGAGATCAGCGAAACAATTTTCCGCCGTCGCATTTTTTTCCCCGACGGTGGTGGTGGCCGTCGACGAACGTGAAATGAAATTCAGTTAGGAATTCGTTCAGCAAAGTGAAATTTTCCAAATTTTCCACCAATTTGTGGTGTTTCTCTCTCTCTCTCTCTCTCACACACACACACAAACACGCGGGTGCGCACATAACGCGTATACACCATCGTGTTATCACGTTTATCTCTCTTTCTCTGTCTTTCTCATCGTCTATCGGACGGGTGCGCGCGTTTGGTCTTCGTGGTAAATTAGAACAAAAATCAAAAATTAAAAAACAAAAAAAAAAAAAAAAACAATTAAAAAAAAGAATCGAATCCCATTCGGTTGGTTTGTCCGAAAATATATCTCGAAACCGGTATTAGTAACGTTGCAACGCCATTTTCCCATTAAAAATACCGTCGAAATAGCTATGATGACCAACGTAGAATATACGTCGGGACGTGCAAACGTACAAATTCGAAATTTATACAAGCTAACGTGCCGACTATACTCACCCTTAGGCTGAATTCAATATATCTACATGTACGTGTATATATATACATAGAGATAGAGAGAGAGAGGGGAAGGGGAGATTTTGATGCAACGTACATACGTACGTATGTATAAAAGCCTCAAGCGTTTGCATATTACAATTGAAAAAAAAAAACAATGGTTTAAGTGCACGTATGATGTGCGCGTGTACGTGTCTACGTATGAAAAATGAAAGACTATAATATAATTATTTATTTCAATATCACGTTAGAACAAACGGCATATGGATTTAATTATTTAATAATTTATATATATATATATATATATATATATATATAAATTATTGTAATATTAGCAGGTGATATAGGATAGGTATTGCAAACGACGATATTAAATGGTTAACGTGCGAAAAAAAAAATAAATTGATTAACACGTTCGTGATGAATTTTAAATTTGAATAAGAGAAAAAGATGAAAGTGTGGTAGGGGTTTGGGTGGGGGGGGGGGGTAGGGGAGGGAGAATGTATTATAAAATTAACACAAGTTGGGTTTTATCGGTACTCGTTTAACGTTTGTACGTAAACGGGGAAACGTAAAAATGAATTGATTATTAAAATATCATTTTAACAATATTTGATCGAGAATAAAATACACGTGGAAGTAATCGTGCGATAAAAAAGAAAAAAAGAATACGTTACTCTAGTCGGTATATCAAGTTCATTCATTGATCAATTGTAATTAATGAATGAAATATTTTCCCGTTCAAATTCGATAATAAATGAGTTTGTGTGTGTGTGTGTGCGCGCGTGTGAGTGAGAGAGAGAGAGAGAGAAAATAATTAGGTCAAAGTTGAATGAATTCGAGGATGCATCTCGAAAAATTTTCTACTTTCTCTCTCTCTCTCTCTCTTTCTCGTTTACCCTTTACTTCTTTTTCTGGTGTATCTAACAATGAGTGAGAGATAAAAAGGAGTAATTAAGAAAGAAGAGTGATTAAGGACTACCATAGAGAACTAATTATTACTTTCGAACGGAGATAACTAAGCAAGAATTATTATAATGAAAAAAGAAGAAGAGAGATAGAGAGAGAGAAAGAGATAAAAAAAATAGTTCTTAAACCTTGTCCTACATAAAACACATGGAAATTGGCATAGACACGTAATATACGTGTGAACTTATATTATATTTTTTAGTAAAAATAAAAACTTTATACCTGTATGTACGTATATAATTTGTATCGCGTGAAACTTTTAATTAATTCATTATTAAACGAATAATGAATTTTCTATTTCTCTTCAAAAAAAAAAAAATAATATTAATAATAATAATAATAATAGTAATCAATAGAATTTAATATAATTTATTAAATCATTGTAAAAGAAAGTTGATGAAAACAAACATATGAATCTGTCAAAGAGATCTTGCAGGTAAAAATATATATGCAACTCATATAAATATATATATATACATATATACATCAAGAAAGAGAGAGAGAGAGAGAGAAAGAGAGAGAGACATCTTCATAGCGTTCTCTTCACCGTCGCATAATGCGAGTTGGGGAAGTACAGACCGAAGGGCGTTTCTAGAGGCGGTCGTCGGCCCCACCAGGACGAGAAAATATGTGTATGTAGGTACTTACATACACACACACACACACACACACACACACACACACATATATATATATATATATAGATATGTAGTAGATTGGAAAGGGAGGATTATATATATTCTATATAGATATCCATGCATATATATATATATATGTATGTATGTATGTATGTATGTATGTATGTATGTATGTATGTATGTATGTATGTATGTATGTATGAATGTGTATATATTTCTTGAACTATGTAAGGGCCGCCTTTCTCCCTACAGCCACGAAAATGTCCAGGGTTTTACGTGCTCGCGACAAAATACATTGGCCTTGCTAGAGTAAGAGAGATAGAGAGAACACGAGGAGTAGTAGTAAGCTCTCCTCTTACGCGTGTATACAACATGGTTTATATGTGTGTATGTGTGTCCTCTGTATGGTTATATATATACATATGTGCGAGAAGGATTGAGAAGGAGAGGGGAGGTGAGCGAAGGGGTAGGGATACGAAGAAAGAGGGCGGTACGTCCTGTATGAGATCGGAGAGGGGTGAAGGGAGAAGGAAGAGTAATGAAAGAGAGAGAGAGAGAGAGAGAGAGAGAGAGAGAGAGAATGAGAGACAGACAGAGAAATGTGGAAGGGATGAGAGAGTGAGAATAAGTGGATGGAATTAGACGATTTAATTCTTTTAACATCGATTGATGTCGTTTCGACGTTTGTCTCTTAGCTCGTTCGTTGTTTGTTTTCTCCGGGAGTTCTTTCGTTGATTTTTCTTTACTCGAATTTGTTTTTATTCTTTCTTCATCTTCTTCTTCCTTTTTTTTTCTTTTTTTTACAATTTCTTTTAGAATTTCCTACGACGTATGTACCTTCGATCGGTGTCCGTTATTTCGTTACGATTAATACCAATCGCGAGAAACGTATGTTTCAATTGATACGTTTGTATATTTATATATAAATATATGTATATATATATATATATATATATATATTTGATTATGAATATGTATGGTATCGGTTTTGGGGCAATACGTTTAATCGGTTTTATTTAATGTGAATAAATTGTTACAAACAAAAAAAAAATGAAAGGAAAAAGAACGTGTTATATATATATATATATAAACATATATTTGTTTAAAATAAATATAAAATGTATAATATATAACGTAACGAGACGATCAGATCGATATAATAGATATGATTAAATCGATTGTAAATCATTGAACCGATCTCGATCGTTATTTTTTAAGCATTTGCGGGATCATTGATAATTTCTTTTTCATTTATTATTTTTTTTTCTTATTTCATTTTCGTCGTCTTAGAAAGGGAATGATAGAAAATGGAATAAAAATACGGAGGAGTAAGGGAGTGGAGGAGACGTGGAAAAGGATCTACGGGTTCCTCGGGAATTCACAGTGAGAACGACAGGATTCTTGGGATAGTTTCGGGTAGGGCAATGGAAAGGGCGGGTCGGAGACGGCGCCGTTCTGGACCAGACACGATTGCCCTTCTTCTTCTTCTTCTTCTTCTTCTTCTTCTTCTTCTTCTTTTACCTTTTATATTTCTCCTCTACGAAAAGGAAATAAACTTTTCTCGAGACGATTAGAGAAAAAGAAGAAGAAGAAGAAGAAGGAGAAAAAAAACAAAAAAAGAAAAAAGTATCAAGAGTTACGTTCCCGGCGTATAAAAAGCGAAAGAAAAATAATTGATACAAAATTCATTAGGACGATGAGTAGGAGTAAAAAAATATATATACAAATAAAATATATACATATAAAAAAATATATAATAAATAAATATATATATATATATAATAGTATGTATCGTGTAGTCGGTCAATGGTTATTCGACGTGCGTCTATAGAGTGGCTTGTTGATACACGAGTCTATGGTGTACGTAATCAATGATTTACGATCTATATATATATATATATATATATATATATAATTATCGTGAATACGTAAATTTCATTGATGAAATCGCTAGATCTGAGAAGTTGTCAATGATTTTCATTATAACGTAGCGTATCGATGAAAATGATATTATCGAAATAGCGATGAGTCTTCGACGGTTGTTATTATTCGACGTGTTTCTACGTATTAGAAAGTAGTTTGTCAATAACACGAGTCTTATGGTTTACGTAGTAATCGATGATTTATTATATAGGCACGTTTCTACCAAGCGATTTGTCAACGAATAGCCTAATACGTAAACGTTCTACGATTAACTGTATACAATTTACATAAATATATATATAAAGATATATGAAGCAATAATTCGATGAATGAATTTCGTTCATTGATTAATTACGTGGACGAAATAAATCTCGTTAATGGATCACTTCGTAGACGCCCGCGTTAATAACCACCATTGATAAAAATTTTAACCGTTGGACACGTACATACAGCGGACGTTAATTAACGAATCATTTTATTCCCCGTTGGATCCACGGAACGATCGTGATCGTCGATCGATTAACAACTCCCCGGAATGCGATAACCACAACAATGTTATTTATTCTCGTTAATTGGATCGATTATTAATAAGAAAACGAAACGTACGGTTTCGTTCGAATGAAAACCAGTGTCGATCGATAATCGCACAGTACGTACGTAGGTCGTACTAAATATTGACCGAAAGTGGGGGGGGAGAGGGAGGGGAGAGGAGGGGCGTGGCTCTATGGAGCTGGACGGGAGGAAAACTGGGGGAGGGGGGGAGGAGGATTAACAAATTATTAATTTCGTATCGTTCATTAACACGATCGATCGTTCGACGAACGTGTGTGTTTTACGTCATTGAAAAAAAGAAAAAAAAAAAAAAAATCCTTTTCCATTCACGAACGTTCGTCTCCATTCACAAATCCAACGTGAAGGAATATCATTAGACGTGTGCGATCGAGTTTATTAGAAAATCGTTAGCCGAGTGATTTAATGGTCCGACCGATTATTATTATTATTATTATTATTATTATTTATTTTCTTTTTTGAAAATCATCTCATTCGAATTAAATTAGAATCGCCAATGAGATCGAGCGAGATCGCGGAGGTTATTAAATTCGATCGAGGCGACTCGGTTCGTTCGAGGAAACGTATTTGATCGTGGCGATGATGATGGTGGTGGAGGAGGGATGAGGGAAACGGATGGGGAGGGAGAGAGAGAGAGAGAGAGAGAGAGAGAGAGAGAGAGAGAAACGCGAAAACGAAGAAGGAAGAGGTGTCATTGGGAAAGCAAGGAAAATGTGTTTGTCCGAAGTTAACACCGTTTCGAGCTCACTCGAACGCGCTTTGCTTGCGTGCACGTTAAGAGCCTTCGTCGGAGAACCAAATGAACATAGTTTGTATATGTTTCTCTCTCTCTCTCTCTCTCTCTCTCTCTCTGTTAGCGTATGTTTCAGTGTCTCTGTGTGAAAGCCAAGCTAATTAATATTTACCCTCCGAAAACATCACACGCCGCTATAACGAAGCGAACCAAACCGAAAACTGGAGGCACGCGCGTTTGCCGTTAAACTCGTCGGCCGGTTCTATCTCTCTCTCTCTTTCTTTCTCTCTCTCTCTCTCTCTCTCTCTCTCTATCTCTATCTCTCTCTATCTGTCTATCTATCTATCTATCTATCTCTCTCTCTCGGTATTTTTGGATCTCTTCGAAAACGAAAATCAAGCAAAATTCGAGTTTGCCAAACGGTTTTCACTTACCGGATACTCCCCCCCTCCCCCTCCCCCCTCCCCTCCGCTGCATCCCCACGTACATCGTGGGATGTACATACGTATGCATTTGTGCATGTGTCTATCTCATGCGTCGTTAGCGTTGCTTTTGAGTACGTTCGACAAAGAATTTCTCTTCGTTCGTTAAAATCCTACGAGGTCTCGCTTTTATCTCTTTTTCTACGCGTGGGAAAAAAAAAAGAAGAGGACGATGATAATAATAATAATAATAATTATTATTATTATTATTATTATTATTTAATTTATCGTTCATCAAATATTCCCTTTAAAACGTACACGTCGATCGTTCAAATTATCCGACACTTTTAACGCTCACGCATAAAAATTCGTTTAAACGAATGTTGAAACGATTTTGATCGAAATTTAATCCCAAAGTATCTCACCTCGTTTGTACAACGATCGACGACGTTGGAGGTATCGTCGAGAACGTTTTATTATTTGCGTTCGAAAACGATTAAAATAAAAAAAAAAAAAAAAAGAAAAGACAGAAAAAAAAAAGATAGAATAAATGAAATTAAAAAGAAAAAAAATTGTAACGCTCGATACTTGGTACAACAAAACGAGACGCAGGAGCAATTAATATTATATAATATAATTAGAACGTCGGAGAGGCGGAGTATATACGTTTTTTTTTTCTTATTACTTTTTCTTTTTTCTTTCTTTCCTTTCTTTTTCTTTTTTTTTTTTTTTTCTTATCGGCGACACACGACAAGATACGGTCGAATGGCGATGTCCTCGCTTTGACATGCATTTGTATTTTCCCGGCCGTAATTCATATTCTTGTGCGTTCTCGACACAGGGACGGGCGGGAGGAGTGATGGGGCGGGGAGGAAGGGGGGAGGGAGAGGGGGAGGTAAGATATCGGTCAGTTAGCACTCTTAACGATCCGCCATAATTACTTATCTTATCCTTGTTAAGTTAGTCGGAATCTTTAGCGAAGTGACGGATAACGTATATGCGATCGTGAAACTTAACTTCTAACGAGGCTCCCCCCCCCCCTCCCCACCCCCTGAAAACGATCTTCGAGAGAATCCTTATCGTCGATTTCGAGTATTCTAAAGAAATACGATATAGAATATATTGTCGTACGGACGTTACTTCATTCGTTCGAGTTTTATCTGACTCAAAATTACCTTGGAACATTTTATTCTCGAATACGTACGAACTGTCCGTTTATAGTAATTACAACGAGGATATATGAACTTACATGTATTTAATTTGAATGGTTTCGAACAATTTTTATTCGTTTGTAAAATTTCATTGGTAAAGGACGTCTCAAATATTTGGTAAAATACGTAACGTGTCTTTTGAATGATGTCATGAATGAGAGAGAGAGTAAAGCAAAGAGAGAGAGAGAGAAAGAAAGAGAGAGAAAGAATGATTGTTTTGATCTTGAAGCTGTTAATATTCTAATACGTAGCTACATACATATCTATATATATGTACGTATATGCGTAAAGGTCGTTCCATTTAGAATAATAACACGCAATAGTTAGTCGGAGTTGAACATTCGAAGAGTCAACACGTAAGAGAAGATCGTCGTTCCTTTTACGAAGAAGGTGAAGCAAAAGTTTTTTTTTTTTTTTTTTTATGGTCACCATGATAAGATTACGGGATTCGATCGGCCATTATTAGAGATATTAATTATTTATACGTTCGAATTATTTCATAATAATATTAGATACACGTTCGCGTGGTATCCAAATCTGCGATATCAACTAATCGATTAACAAGTTACGTGTAATAATTGTTATCTTATACTACGATCAATAACACGATCGATAAAATCCCTCGTGCGTTCTTATTGCGATAGAATAATTTAAGCGTCTTAATGGATATCGCGGTTACACAGTGCGAGAATAATCGTTCAATCGGCCGGATATTTCCACGACATTATTTTTCTTTTTTTCTTTTTTTTTTTTCTTCTTCGATGTAACTACAAAACGAATAATCGATATCGTGATCGCAATTTAAAAACGTGCGCGATCGATTGATTGGTATCTTTAATTTTTCATTATTCATTATTTTCACTTATTATCATTATTATTGTTTAACAAGATTATCGCACGAATCGTATTCGTTGAATCGGCGTCGTTAGAAGAACAATCAAATTTCGAGAAATACTAACTGCGAAAGAAATTGTAACTCTTGATCAGTCGATACGTTGATAGGATTGGATTGATTCGGGATATTAGAAAATCATCGAACGAATAAATAAATGAATGAATGAATGATCGTTAAAGCGAAAGCGAGCGAAGCGAAGCAAAGAAGAGAAACGAGAAAACAAATAATAAAGGAGGAAGATGAAGTAAGAAGGAAGGAAGGGAGGGAGGGGGGGGGGAGAACAAAATCGTAGCTTCTCGTATTAAGTTAGAAAACGTTGTTGATGGTGGTGATGGTGGTGGGAGAGGATGGATGAGTTAAAGAAGAGGATATTAGGGGAGGTATATGGAAGAGAGAAAGGGGAAGAGAGAGAGAGAGAGAGAGAGAGAGAGAGAGAGAGAGAGAGAGTGGGAGCAATCTCTACGTCGCTTACCAACGGAGCGTGAGCTCGACAAGTCCAGGGTTCTTCGTCGGCGTTTGTCCCAGCTAACCCGGCGCGACATCTTGAAAACCACGACACGTCCTTTAAGTCTCTCCCCGTTCTGCCACGTTACATCCTTCCTTCGGGTTCTCCTGAGCCTGCTGCTACGGCCCAGAGTATTGCGTTACGCAATGCGCCGGCGTTAACTAACGAATTTCCTACGTTTTTTCGTTCTTTCGTTCTTTCGTTCTTTCGTTCTTTCGTTCTTTCGTTCTTTCGTTCTTTCGTTCTTTCGTTCTTTCGACGTCGACAACTTTACCCTACAACCTCTGCTCTTTGCGTTACGATTAAAAGGACAAGATGGCGGTTCCAAGACGAACTATAATATTCTATATTATGCGTACACTTCTCCATATCCACCCTTGTTCCGATATTTTTTATTTCTTTTTTTTTTTTTTTTTTATTTTTTGTCAAAAGAATTTCTTTTTCTTTTTTCTTCATCATTCTTCTTTGTCTTGTTTTTTATTGGCAAACATGTATGGTTATTTTCCTTTTTTTTTTTTTTTTAGGTTTATAGGTATAAAGACGGGAATATTTGAATTGAAATATTTTTTATTATTATTATTATGTATATATATTTTTTATTTTTTATTATATATATAGATAGATAGATAGATAGATAGATTTCGAATAATCTCGATAACGAATACGTACGTGGATAAGATCGTTGGAATATTTTTTTTTAACTAATGGTGAAAGAAGGATATTGCGTGGATCTTTTTTTTTTCTATTAAATGAATTTCTATTATTTTCTAATTCACGACGTTACCGGTAGAGAACCTCTCTCTCTCTCTCTCTCTCTCTCTCTCTCTCTCAATCTCTCTCTTTCTCTCAACGTATCTTCGGGTTAATTTTCAATCTTCCTTTAAGCCGGATTTCTAACTTCAAACCCGTGGTTTCCGAATAGTCGGTAAAAGTTCAAAAACGTTTTGAAGGGAAGAAAAAGGGTGGGAGTCGATAAGGATCAAACTCGTCGTCAACGGAAGCGACGGAGATGAAAAGGACGAGCCCTTCTTTTCTTTTTTTTTTTTCTCTCTCTAGTGCTTAACAAACGATTACAGATTAGTGTCGGGAAGACCTTTCCCTTTTGCGACACTAACCGAGGGATAATTAGCTAGACAAAGATAAGAGGCACGAGATAAAAAGAGAAAGACAAAGAAATAGAGAAGATAAATAGGTAGACAGATAGAAAAGGATCGTTCACAATAGTTAGAAAGTGAGAAAGAGAGAGAGAAAGAGAGAGAGAGAGAGAGAGAGAGATAGAGAACTAAGGCAATTAACGTGTACAACGAGTTTCTATATCCCAATATTAAGATTGAGATAGACGTTAGAAATATAAATAGATTAGAGAGACGGATAAATAAATAGACAGAGAGAGAGAGAGAGAGAGAGAGAGAGAGAGAGAGAGAGAGAGATAGAGGGAGTACTTAAAAATCAATAATAATTAATAAGAGATAAATATCACGTTTTTTTTCGTAAAAACGTTTTACTCGCGATCACGTCGTAAATTTTATACGAAGATTAGAATATAGAGATAAGGAAAAAAAATATATATGTATGTATATTCGTACGTAGATTTTTTCTAGTTCGATTAAAACGTCAGAGAGAGAGAGAGACAGAGTGTGTGTGTGTGAGAGAGAGAGAGAGAGAGAAAGGATAATGGCAGATGACAGGATAAAGTCTCTCGTCCTTCGTGCAAAATCGTTACTTTTGAAAATCATGGTATAAAGAGAGTGGGAGAACGAGAGAGATAGATAGAGATGGATAGATAAAAAGAGAGAGAGAGAGAGAGAGAGAAAGAGATGGTAATAACCGTTAGACGATTCTCAACGACCTCAAAATTACCGAGTCCTGGCCACTTTTCTATCGTCGCCCTCGGCGACGCCTTCTCGCGGTTTCTCGCAGCTCGTTCTCATTTTCCCCCATTAATCTCTATCTCTATCTCTCTCTCTCTCTCTCTCTCTCTCTCTCTTTTCCCCCTTTACAAGTCGTTTTCTCGGTCGTCCCTTACGCTGATATTTTACGAGCCTCGAAGAGAGAACGACCATTCGCAGTTTTTGTCCGTCAGGAAGTCGCAATTACTTTCGAAAATTTAACTTCTTTTTTTTTTTTTTCGCGAGTTATTATATCGCCTACTTCTCCCTTTTATAGGTAGAACCAAAGTAAGCGAACTCTCACGATTATTTCTATTTTGGCCATTGGTCGGTACTTTCCCTCGATTGAACGACGATCATCTCTCTTATTTCTTTTTTTTTTTTTTGAGCCTTTAAACAATTTTTTCTTCGATCATCTTCCCTCGTCTTCGTTTCATCATCTTTCTCTCTCTTTCTCTCTCTTTATATTTATAATACTTTCGATTCGTTATCGATATCAACGATTTTTTTCTTCTGATGCTTTTTTTCATTCCACCCTATACATATATATATATATATATATATATATATATTTTTTAATTAATCTTCAGCATCCGTTCACAAATTTTATTTCTTCCTTTTCTCTCTCTCTCTCTCTCTCTCTCTCTCTTTCTCTCTTATTCTCTTTTTCTAATTATTGCGTTTTCGAATTTGCTTGATTTTTCTTTTTATATTCTCGTTTCCTTTTATTTTCGATTGGAGGACGCTCTCCTCGCTTCGATTATTTTTTTTTTGTTTGTTTTTTCTTTCTTTGCTTCCTTTTATTTTCTTCTTTTAGAAAAATTGTAACGAAACTTAGTCTAAAATTCTTATTAAAATTCAACGCGAACAGATAGATAGATGGAGAAAGAGAGAAAGAAAAACTCGAATTCAAAACTCGATTGGTAGAGTACCGTATTATATTTTGCTCTTTAGAAATTCGACGTACATATATAATAATATCGCAAATTGGACGTTTTATCAATAAGTCCAACGAGATATCAGAATTCGTTCGTTATTTAATTTCCTACGTGTATATATCGCGGTGTGTATATACGTGTAACGGCATTTTACAAAGTCACTGCACTTTCGGTCTGTAATAAACGCGATAAATATTTTTCACCGTGTATTACGGACAAAATAATACGAAATATAAACACGTTATGTATCATTCCCGATACACTGTATTGACAGCAAACATGCATTAACCACGGGGTTTTTGTTGCATGTATATATTTATTTATTTTTTATTCTAAAGGGATATCAACGACGAGACATTAAACGCGAAACGAATCGTTTCTTTCTCTCTTTTCCCCCTACGTCTGTCTCTTTTCTTTTTTCTTTTTGTAATTTTTTGTTTTTTTTTTTTTTTATCCATTTACTTCAATACCACCTCTCTGTTATTTTATTAAAACGCGAGACTTTTAACCGTACGAATAATTCGTCGATAATTCAATCCAAATTAGTTATAACAGTAACGTCGTATAACGATAATAATAATAATAATAATAATAATAATAATAATATTCGAGGGGGGGAATACGATTAGACGATTAGACGATTAGAACTGTTGTAATGACACCAATAAATAAAATAGAAAGAAAGAAAGAAAGGAAGAAGCAGAAAGGAAGGGAAAACAATGGACGAGATCGAAATTTGGATTTTATTTCTTTTTTTTTTTTTTTTTTTAAATATATATATATATTTTTTTTTCGCTCCTTTTCTCTTTTTCTTCGACGAAGAGAACTCTAACAATGTGTTGGAAAGGGATAATAAAAAATAATATTTAATAGACGAGAAATACAAAGAGATATCAGGTGAACGAATTCTCTCTCTCTCTCTCTCTCTCTCTCTCTCTCTATCTCTCTATCTCTCTCTCTCGTTCTGGCAAAACTAATTCAGAAAAGAACAGGACATGTGAGGGGTTGAAAACGAGCGTGTATCGAACGTTGGAAGTCCGGTTCAACTTCAACTCTAACTCTCTCTCTCTCTCTCTCTTTCTCTCTCTCTCTCTATCTCTCTATCTATCTATCTATCTATCTCTCTCTCTCTCTCTTCAGTTATATATCCAACAACGTGCAAACGTGCCCCGGGGCTACCAACCACGATCGAAACGTTCACCGTGCAGCACGCTCGTTTCCTCTCCTTTCGCCTATTTTTTCCCACTTCAATTTACCACACGTCCAAACCTCTCTCTCTCTCTCTCTCTCTCTCTCTCTCTCTCTCTCTCTCTCTCTCTCTGTCTCTCTTTCTGAATACGTTAAAAATAACGTGAGCTCTTGTAGAAATAACTTCGGACACCATTTCGTTAGAGGGATTTATCATCAAACTATTTCTCTTTTGTTTTGTTCTTTTCTTCCCCCTCTCTTTCTTTAAACAAAATAAATTAAATAAACAAAAAATCTTTCGCTTCGCCAAAAATTATTAATATTATTATTATTACTATTATCGTCTCTTTCTTCTTTTTCTTCGTTTCGTTTTGTTTTTATTTATTTATTTATTTTTTTTTTTGATCGCGTAGACAAAAAGAAACGAGAGATATTTAATAGATCGTCTGATTAATTTGTTGTAATTGAATTGTTGCGGTTATAATCGTTAATTGAAATTCTCGAATTTACATACATCCACGCACATTTTCTTTCACGATCGAAGAAAGAAAAGAGAGGGGAAAGAGAGAGAGAGAGAGAGAGAAAAAGGAAAGTTGTACCTGTTTGAGAAGAGTTCCCTGGAACAACAACCATAATCCATTCATAATCCATAGACGCCCGGAGCCAACCATGGCGCCAACTGGGAATGGTCATCAATTTCATGGGAAATCGGCCGTCAATTTTAGATTTTAACATGGGTTTCTAAAAACCCATGGTGTTTCTCGTCACGAAAGAGAAGAGAGAAGTGAATTCCTCTTCTTGCTTTTCGATACGTATGTTATGGGGAAGGGATGGGGGAGATCTCATAGAAATATTTCGACAAATATTTATATATTAAATTCCTTTTCTCTCTCTCTCTCTCTCTCTCTCTCTCTCTCTTTCTTTTTTTTTTCCTTCAACGAATCAATTACAACGATCTCCTTCGCGTTTATATTCACAAATTTGTAGTCATTCATTGGATCAAAAAAAACGAACGAAAAGAAAGAAGGAAGCGGAAAAATTATTTCGCTTTAAAAAAAGTATCCAAATGCAAAAATTAAATATCTCTCGAATCTCGTGCAATTAATCGCAACGAGACGTTTACGACGAATTTGGGATTTGAATTTGGACGCTCGATTGTTAAAAAAAAAAATATATATATATATATATATTATTTAATATATTATTAATATATATTATTTATTAATATATATAAATATATTATTAATATAATATATTTATATATATTATTTATACTATTTATATATATATATATATATATTATTTTTTTTTGGTATAAATAGTTAATAGATCTAAGATATTTTTTTCCTAATGCGAAGTTGTAAATAATATACATACATACGTACATATATATATATATATATATATATATATATATATATAAACTGACATGTATGAATGAACTTATCGATGGTAGATAGAGATAAACGTGTCTATACCTATCTTCCCTATTACATATACTTCTCTTCGTTTCTATCGTATTACTGGGAAGTATCTCTTACGGAAGCTTTATACGAGGCTTTTGGGGATTATGGTCCACCACAGGGTCCTCTAGGGATCATAGATCCCTGATAGGATACATCGAGAGGGTATAATACTCGCGCTATATCGAAGATCCCTTCTCGATTTGACCGTTTTATCCCGATACAAACCTCTATCTTTATCTTTATCTCTCTCTCTCTCTCTCTCTCTCTTTTTCCCTCCTATCACTCCGTCTCTTTTTCTCCCTCGCTTGATTTTTCATGGCAAAAATTATTCGACTTCTAAATCTTAGGAATATCGAACATTTTTCAAGAAACGTCGATATTATTATCCCTTAATCGGCAGAAATAAAGGATCGGGTCTGCGTACGGGTTTGACAAATTTTTTTTCCGTACGACTATACCGGGTGTGTCCGTATGTTCTCTCTACCTGGAGTATTATTTTTCTTTCGTATAATTTTTCGACCAAATATTCGTGGTAACGATGAAAATGATTCCCTAGTTGTTAGATCTAAAAAAAAAAAAAGAAAGAAAAGAAAAAATTGTTTGAAAGTATTCGCGTAAAATAATTTCGAAGATAAGAATTTCACGATATAACGGGTGGCCTCTTAAAGGCTCAAAGTAGCAAGAGCAAAGGTCCACTGTGGTGCGCAAGAATTGCGGAAAGAAGTGGATGCAGAAGTGTGTGAGAAATAAAGAGTCTCGGATATTTTACGATGGAAGTCGAATGAGTCAACGTTTGAGCATCCACCTTTTAAAAAGAGAGAGAGAGAGAGAGAGAGAGAGAGAGAGAGAGAGAGAGAGAGAGAGAGAAACGTTAAATTAAATAAGAAAAATAGTCAAGCGTTTCGCTAAAATTGACGTTAGAATTTTTCTTTTTTCTTTTTCTTGTAATTAAATGTCACTTTA
>OU427007.1:3564518-3567018 GCA_911387935.1 Dolichovespula saxonica
TATACATTTTAAGATCACCACCAGCCTGGTTATTAACTGTGGACTCTATCGTTGGAGGTGTGCTGATGGAGTCTGAGATTTGTGATTTAGATGAGCTCACCTTCGGACAGTCTTATCTCTCTCTCTCTCTCTCTCTCTCTCTCTCTCTCTCTCTCCTTCTTTCTATTTCTTTCTTTCTTTATACATCGTCATATAGTCTATCTCTCTCTAACTCCTTCTTTGAGAGATACCACAGGGAACGTGTCCCATCCTTCTCTCCTTCTTTGTACCTCGACTCAGCAGGCTTTGTTTTAACTGTTGAAACTTTCAACGGATAGTCCTGGCCATCTCAGGACCTTAACAAGCAGGTATACAACGACCTGCTGTCTCTCTAACCTTTTCTTCTTTTCCTTTGTCGTTGTTTCTTTTTTTTTTTTTTTTTTTTTTTTTTGCTTCCTTTTTTCTTTTTCCCTCTCCCCCTCTCTTTTCTCCTTTTTACTCCTATTCGATACTAGGAGAGAGAATTCAGGAAGCCATATTGCCCTGAGTTTATGCCGTGACTTTATCAATAACATAACGTACGAATGATTCTATTTTTATTTTCGTGACACCTTTTCTTTTTTTGGTTGTTTTTATTATTTTTTTTTTTTTTTTTCGTTGTTGTCCTCGCAAGCCAGAGATTTTGATTTAATGAGAGACCCCACCCAGACGATTCGACGATTACGGAAAAATAAACTTACGTGCGAGGAGTCCATGTATATAAACTGATAGAAACGTATAACGAGTAAAATGAGAGAAAAAACAAAGAAAAACAAGGAAGAAGAAGAAGAAGAAGAAGGGAAAAAAGGAAAGAAAGAAAGAAAGAAAATGGTAGAGGAGGGGGGGTTTATATATATATATATATATTTATTTAAAGTGATACGATGATATATAAGTAGAGTCAATTAGAAATATGTCTTGTTTATAAATCAATTATCAAATTCGTTAACTCGTTCAAGACCAATGATCCTTAAACTTAATAATACATACTGGTTTTAATATTAAATAAAAAAAAAAAAAAGAGAGAGAGAGAGAGTAAGAAGAAGAGAAAGAAAAGAGAAGGACGAACAAACGAGCCTAACAAACAAACAAACAAAAACAAAAACAAACGAACGAACGAACGAACGAACGAACGGACGAACGAAGGAAGAAAAAAAAAAAAAAAAGAAAAAGTAAAATTCTTTTTCGTGGAAACTGGAAATGGGATTCTCGTATGGTGCATCGAGCGTGTTGGCAATGGCGTAGGTCGATTTAATCGGTAGCCGAGAAAAGGGCTCGCATAAATAAGATCTATCTCGTTGGAAACACGGGAATCCTTTACCGCGTAGATAAAAGCCTTGGACACCCGGTAGATAAGGAAGCATTGCCTTTAATCGAGCCGCCGCCGTACGATAAACCGTCGTCCACTCTCCGCCGTTGACGTTCTTTAAATCCCGCATGCGGTTCCCATCGACTACCGTTTTCCGACACTTCTCTCGCCTCTATCGGCAAGGCCCAAAGAAAAAGAGAGAGAGAGAGAGAGAGAGAGAGAGAGAGAGAGAGTTTTATATAAAATGCGACTCCACGGCGCCGACCCTTTTTCGAAAAGAACTTGAAAAGTCTTTCCTCGATTCCTCTTTTTCTTTTTTTCTATCCTTCTGTCTCTCTCTCTCTCTCTCTCTCTCTCTCTCTCTCTCTCTCTCTCTCTCTCTCTCGTCACTCTCACTCTCGCTGATTTCATTTTATTTTTATTTATCTAACGAATGAACCATTCGAATTCGAATTCGAATTCGATTTCAATTTCGATTTCGATTTCGAATCCATCGATTCATTCATTCATTCATTCATTTATATATTCATTTAATTATTATTATTATTATTATTATTATTGTTATCTTTTTTTTTTTTGTTTATTTCGTTATATCTCACTCACCGAGATCCGATCCGATCCGATCCGATCTCGAAGCTCAACGATAAGAAATAATTCGTTTAATCGTCGATCCGACATTCCAATTGCTACGAAGGTTGAACATTTTTCTTTTCTTTTTTTCTTATCTTTTTTTTTTTTTTCTTTCTCGTCACCACCACCACCACTCGTACGATACGATATCGATCGATGATCGAGAGATAGAACGGAAAGATAACGGTCGTTCGTATCGCATCGTTTGCGACCAAAAAAATCCATCGACTTGTTCCAAAAGAGGCAAATTGCATTTTTATTTATTTTTTTCTTTTTGTATAGTTTATAACGACGAGAACGTCAGGGATCATTCCGAGAAAAAGGAACCGTTTAGTTAAAACTCGTACGTACGATTTATAAACACCTCTCGTTGGCGGTTATGAAAATTGGCTCTCGAAAACAATCTCTACGAATCCCGTCTCGGTGTCTTCGTCATCCTTAACTGTCATTCCTATAGAAAAAGAGATAGAGATAGAGATGGAGAAAGAGAGAGAGAGAGAGAGAGAAAGAAAAAGAATAAAAAGAAAGAACCTTGTTTTTTTT
>OU427007.1:3572018-3587018 GCA_911387935.1 Dolichovespula saxonica
ATTAGTTTGTCAGATTGATCGTCGGAGTATTAAGAATTTTGACGTTGATAGTTTTTCGTTCTTGGTGTTCGAAAATGATTGAAAATTGTCGGGGACAATAAACGTAATCCGAAAGTTGTATTCCGAATCGTACGGCAAAATACGTGCCGATAATATTTTAATTATAACAACAATAATAATAATATTGCAATTTAATAAATGCATAGGAAAATTGTTTATCTCTCGCGTTACAAAATCGATTCGGAACTTTCCGTACGACATCCAATACATAGCATATACGTACGAATATATAAACGATACAACGATCGATAAAATCGACGAATATTCGCGATCAATGATTTTTCGAGTATCTCTATCGTGGATCGACGCGATCTTCGAATGTTAAATAATAATCTTCGTCCTTCGTCGGCGTAATTCTTTAACCAAGCTCGAAAGGAAGTAAAGAAATGGAAATAGAAATGGGGTATGAAAAGTAGCGCGATTAGAAGTCATCGGAGCGATTAGAAGCCAACGGAGCGATTAGAAGCCATCGGAGCGCTGCTTGACTTCGCAATTTTCATTTCTTCTTCTTCTTCTACTTCTTCTTCATCTACTTCTACTTCTTTCTTTCCCCTATTTTCTCTTTTTTTTTTCTTTTTTTTCTTTTTTTGCCTCGAACTCCGGATATTTCACTTCATTAACTCTACTTCGTTATACGAGGAAGCACGTGCTAACGTACACGTACACGTACGATTTTTTCATGATGAAGTTAAATGAGAGTATAGAGAGAGAGAGAGAGAGAGAGAGGGAGACCGTTTACTTCAGGATTTTACTTCAGGTTTTACTTCAGGATTTTACTTGAGGATTTTACTTCATCTTCCCGTGAAACTCACTTCCACTCTTTCTCTCTCTCTCTCTCTCTCTCTCACTCTCTCTTTTTCAGTCACTTCGTTTTTCCAACTTGACTAAACAATGCGAAGTACGGAATAATGCAATTAGAAGCTAGACTTCGCAATTTTCTTCTCTCTCACTCTCTCTCTCTCTCTCTCTCTCTCTCTCTCTCTCTCTCTTTTTGTTTTTTTTCTCTCTTTTCCTTTTCGCCAACTTCGAATATTTGACTTCATTAACTCTACTTCATTATACCCATAACGTACACGCATACCGCCACTTATACGCGTACAAATTCACAATAATATCGGCTTATCCCAGGAGCCTTGTTTCTAAAGAGATCTCCGTATTTCTTAGGTGAAAACGTGACTTCAAATTAAAAAAAAAAAAGAAAAAAAAAAAAGGGAAGAAAGAAAAAAAAATAAAGAGTGAAGTCATGGTACGTACCGAGACAGACGGACAGAGAAAGAGAGAGAGAGAGAGAGTTGGGATCGTTCAGCAAACTTCGCTTCAATTTTTATTTTCTTTTTCCCTTTTCTCTCTCTCTCTCTCTCTCTCTCTCTCTCTTCTTTTTCTAAACTCGAACGAACAATGCGAAGTAAGAACGAGTGCAATTAGAAGCTCGACTTCGTAATTTTATTATTCGCCAACGTCGGATAATTTGACTTCATTAACTCGACTTCGTTTCTGCTAAACGTCATACCCACAGACAAATTAATGGATTTTTGCTACGACATTAGCTTACTGGCTGCTTACTTACAACCCTCGTTTTTGCAATAATAATAATAATAATAATAACAATAATAATAATAATGATAATAATAATAATAATAATAATAATAATAATAATAATAATAATGATGATGATAACAATAATAATAATAATAATAATAATAACAATAATAATTTAAAAAAAAAATAAAAAACAAGCGGGATGTCTTATTAGCCGCGAAAACGTGCATTTTTCAAAAAAAATTTCGATCGTACGAGTCAGCTATTAAAAAAAAATGGGAGAGAGAGAGAGAGAGAGAGATCGTATGCCAGACTACATTTCTCTCTCTCTCTCTCTCTCTCTCTCTCTCTCTCTCTCTCTCTTACTTATTTTCATTTATTTTTTTTTACGTCTCGAAAGATTTTTCAATCTTGGATAAACAATTAGAAGAGGTAAGATAATTAAATTCCAGCGAGTAGAGCTACAGCCCGCAATTTCTCTCTCTCTCTCTCTCTCTATTTTTTTTTTATTTTTGTTTTCAAGAACACCGGATATGACTTCATTAACTCTACTTCTTTATACACGTATATACGCAGACGCACGCACACGCTTGTATAGTCGATAATGGACTACTTCAATCAATTTCACGCTGTTAGTAGAAGACCTTTCATTCAATCCCCGCGCACGGAAAATTTATGATTGATCATTAGAAATGTTTATGCGCGATTTGAAACATTATATCGTTATTTGTCATAATTGTTGAATTTTATATAAGAGAGAAAAAAAAAATTATCAGTGATCTTTCGCATGAAACAAAATGAGCTTACATTGACGAATTTTGTATACAAAATAAAATAGGAAGAACTATTGCAATAAATATCGGATACAATCGTGTACTACGTAGGCTTTTGAAGAGTGTCGATCAAAATAGGATCATTTCTTTTTTCTTCTTTCTTTTCTCTTTTTATCCAAACTATAAACCTCGAAAACAATCTAATTCATTTAATATGAATATTTTAATTCCTTCTATTGTCGTTCGATATACAAGAATAAAGTATACGAATGTATAAATACATCGAATAAAAGAGATATAATAAAAAGAAAATATTTATATATATATATATATATATATATATATATATATATATATATATATATAAATGTAAAAACAAAAAAACAAACATATAAATTCCATAAATGTATACGTATATAAATATGTATATCTATAGGTATACATATACATATACATATACATATACATATATATATATGTATATGTATATAAATTCATGAGTTTACACAAATTCTTAACTTCGCCAACTTACAGTGATATTACCAAGCAGCCTTAGCATATACAACCCCTTCTTTTCGTAAAATTCATGGTCAAACAAGAAGAAAAAGAAAAAAAAAAAAAAAAGAAATCATATACGTCTCGTTGGCCTCTTTCAAAAGAATTTCAATCGTATGAGCTGCCTACCAAAAGAGTGAGAAGGAGAGAAACAGAGAGAGAAAAAGAGAGAGAGAGAGAGAGAGAGGCAAGCTTTTTCTTCTTCTTCTCGTGAATTTCTTCTTCTTCTTCTCTCTTTCTCTCTCTTTCTTTTTAGTCGCAGCACCTACTACTCCCTCGCAATGAAGCAGACCAACATACAAGCGGCTTCTTTGACTAAATTGAAAACACCCGTTGGATTCGGCTAATTACCGAAACATAATGAGCACTCGTTCTCTCTCTCTCTCTCTCTCTCTCTCTCTCTCTCTCTCTCTCTTTTTCTCTCATACGTCGATTTAGACGTTTCGCCGCTTCTTTTACCCCCGTTTTACTCTCTCGTTCCTTCTATCTCTCTCGCTCTTTTTCTTGGCGCCAAGAAGATGACGAATACACGTTAGGGGTCCCTTCAATTCGCGGATTTCCGACTCCCCTCTCTTATTTTTATTTTTATTTTATTCATTTTTCTGTTTACTTATTTATTTTTTCCTTCTTTGCCATTTCTCCTCGTTCGTTTTTCTAATCGTCGTGAGATCAAATACGACATCAAATCGATTGTTACAATTTCTATGACGTCGATCGATGCGATAATTCGAAGTGACGCGTAACTATTGGATCGTTCGATGATGTAAAAATTCAATTAAAAAAAAAAAAAAATATTTCAAGTCTCGTAGAATTCAACCTCTTTTTTATAGTTTTTCTTTCGTCCGATTACCACGACACGAAATGTGCGCGTGAACGATTTAGTGCGAGCGCGTTAATTAATTCCTTGATTAATTTCATACATTTTTCTATTTTTAATTGTTTTTTTTTTCTTTCTTTCTTTCTCTCCTTTCTTTTCTTTCTCGTCGCGTTAACATTCGAACGAATTAGCTCGTTTGTAAAATTTTTTGTTTTTTTCTTTTCTTTTTTTTTTTTGCATTTACATATTTCGTTAGAAGCGTTTAGATTCGATTCGATATGATTAGATTGTATATCGATACGTCTGGATGCGATTATTTAAAATTACGAAATCGAAATGACTTTCGATCGTATCTTAGAATATAATTGGCTTTAATTTCGTTGTCGTGATTGTCGAAACAATTTTTACTCTTCCTTTCTTTTTTATTTTTCATTTAAAAAATAAAAGAAAAAAAAAAGAAATAAGAAAATAGAGAAAGGCGCACATACGTTCTTTCTATTCTTTCTCTCTCTCTCTCTTTCTCTCTCTTTCTCTTTCTTTCTCTCTCGTACGTTTTTCTTCTTGGGTTAAGTGGTCTGGGACTATCGATTTTTCAAAGACAAGACTGTCGAGTGGATGAGCGATCGACATGAGCAAACGTTGACCTTGAAATTAGATAAGAATAAAGTAATCCAACACGTCGATGGGATTCACGGCGCATATTTTACGAGACAGTTTTTAACTTTCTTTCGATAGAGAGGCGTCGCGCGTACGGCATGTTTTCGGTCTTGTACCATCTGTTGCTAATTAGGCCAGTCCATAAAAAAAGAAGAAAAAAAGAAAAAAAAAAAAAGAAAAAAAAGAAAAAGTTACATTTCGTTAGAAAAGGCTTGAGTGGATCGTGCGTGTGTGTCAGGTCTCCTTGAAACTCCCTTTTTCCAAGGAATTATTTATCTTTTTTCTCTCTCTCTCTCTCTCTTTTCTTTCTCTTCTTTCTTTTTTTTTCTTCTTTTTTCTTTTTCTCATCGAACTTCGCACTCCTGACAATTTACATAAGTCACAGGCGAATCATACTTAATGGATTCATTTGTTTAATTACTCGCAATGAATTTTAATTCGAGAAATCGTTGAAATGAATCCATAAGTACATTGTAAGTCAATACAAAAAAAAAGTACACACACACACACACACACACACATGAATATATATATATATATATATGTATGTGTGTATATTAAGTAAGATTAGAAAAGAAAATTATTATAATATCACTGATCGTCGCACGTGTGTCCTATAAAACGAATACCTGCTCTACGATAAAACGTAGATGCTTGCTACGAGTGTGACGAGCAATGAACAACAAAAAAGAAATAAATAAAAAGAATTGAATTTTGCATTTGATTGAAAAATTCCCGACGATCTCCGATCGCGTTTAATCCGATCGATGACCACTCTCTCCCAATTACGACGTATGATCATCGACGATCACACACACGATGATCCATAATTTCTATAAAACGAATATATGTGTACGCCTACTCTACGTGAACGTCTCTATAAATATATCCGTGTAATATACCGGCTGAGTGAATAAACGCGCGATGTGAAAAAAAGACAGAAAGAGAGAAGGGAATAAAAAAGGTTCCTCGACAAAATTCGGCATTAAAAGAAGAAAAGAAAAAAGGAAGAAAGAAAAAATGAAAAGAGAGAAAGAGAAAGAGAAAGAGAAAGAAAGAAAGAAATGTAGATGTGGGGTGGGGAGAAAAAAAGAGAGAGAGAGAGAGAGAGTCGGCGAAGTAGAAGCAGAAATCGGTTGGCACTTATTTGCTCGTACGCACGTCGATATCTTGCCAATGAGAAAGAAAGAGAAAGAGAAAGAGAAAGAGGTGAAGAAGGAGGTGAAAGAGGAGGAGGAGGAGGTGAAGGAGGAGGTTGAGGTTGAGGAGGATGAGGTGAAGTTGGTGGTGGTTGATGTTGGTGGTCGCGAAGGGGAAAAGAGTGTAAGGAAGACGAGGGTGGGAGGGGTTAAAGAGAGAGAGAGAGAGAGAGAGGGTAGAGAAGAAGAAGGAGAAGAAGAAGAAGAAGGAGAAGAAGAAGAAGAAGAAGAAGAAGAAGAAGAAGAAGAGGGTTTCAACGGTGATGTCGGTGTGTGCCGCCGCGATCGTTCGACATCAGAGGCGCCGCCGCGCAAACTCTACTAATGGACGTTCGACGGGTGAACAGGCCGAACCAGAAGAGAGAGGACCGACGAAAGAGAGGAGGCTCTTTACTGTTTGTCGTTTGAATGTTTTAGGACCTCTGCTTAACCAACTTACTTACTGCCTCTGTAGGAGACACTCCGCTGCCGTGTTTGCACGGAATGCTTTCCTCTATCTCTCTCTCTCTCTCTCTCTATCTATCTCTATCTCTATCTCTTTCTATCTCTATCTCTATCTCTATCTCTATCTCTATCTTTGTCTCTTTTTCTCTATCTCTCTTTATCTTTATTTATTTCATATCCCATCAATCTCTCTCTCTCTCTCTCTCTCTCTCTCTCTCTCTAACTCTCTTTTTCTATTCTCCGTTCAATCGTCCGCAATTCCTTGCTTTCATCCTCCTACTTTCTCCCTCTTTCATTTTACCTTCTTTCATTTATTTATTTATTTATTTATTTATTTTTCTTTTTCATATTTATACATTTGATTACATTCATACACATTACATAATATCGTCGATCCTCCGATACTATTTTCCCCGAAAAATTTCCTTTTTTCTATAATTATCCAATAAAATTTCTCGTTAATCCATCCAATAACCCTTTCGTTTCCTCGAGTTTATTTTTCTCATACTCGTTCGCCGCGTTTGTCTCTTTACGAATAATCCATTCCAGGTAGTAGTAGTAGTAGTAGTAGTAGTAGTAGTAGTATTAATAGCAGTAATACTACTACCGGTAGTGTGGTGTAGTGGCGTAGCGGTTATTCTTCGTCGTTTCTTTCTTTCTTTTTCTTTTTTTTTTTTTTTTTTTTTTTATTTGATTTCTCGTATTTTCGAATCGATTCTTTGAAGTTTTTACCGAAAGAAAGCCTCCCCCCCCACCCCACCGCCCGCCGCCGCTCCACCAGGCCCCTTAAGAGAGACACCTTTCGTGCCACTCGAGACACCAAGAACAAGCGATATCCTTCGACGACAGATATGCCTTGGCAAACACAAACTGCTTCCAGAAGTGACCTAAACCTCTCCGAGTAGTGTCCTTCTCGTCTTGTCTTCAACCTTCCAACTCTTATTTCTCTGTTCGGTTCCTCTTTCACGCTCCTCTTCCATTTTATTTTTTATTTTTTTCTTTTCTTTTCTCGTCTCTTCTTTTCCTTTTATTCTCTCTTCTTCTTTGCACTATATGATTTACTCAAATATGTACAAAATTTAAATCAATCGATTAACGAAGCTAGAAGGTAGATAATTAAACTCGACGAATTTATCATCGTTTATAGTTTAATAATAATAATAATGATAATAATAATAATAATAATATCAATGATAATAATAAATCGTACATTATTTTCCAACAAAAATTTCCAACGATCTTAATCGTTGAATTAATGATCGTAAGACTAATAATCTCATTCGTTTTGTCGTCGATGCGTTACGAGCATCGAAAGGTTTGGATAAAAGATGAAAAAAAAAAAAAAAAAGAAAAAGAAAAGAACAAGAAGAAAATAAAGAACGATTCGTTTTCGTACCGATAAATGAAAGAATATTTTCAAGAGAGAGATATAGAAAAGAAAGTACGAGAATGGGAGAGGATACGGAATGAAGAAAAAAATAAATAAAAAAAAAAATAAAAGAGAGAGAGAGAGAGAGAGAGAGAGAAGAAAAAGAAGAAAAATGGAAGCCATTCGTGCGACGTAGTCATTACATCGGATTATTGAGAACCGAATCGCGATAGAGCTCGTTGCTGAACTCGGAGGTTATCCGTGTGTCTCTCGAAAGGGTCGAGAGCGATAGTGCGTTCCGATAATTCGAGAGCAAGAAAGAAAAAAAGAGGCAGAGAGAGAGAGAGAGAGAGAGAGAGAGAGAGAGAGAGAGAGAGAGAGAATGAAACGACGACAGATTGATACGAAGAAGACCCAGGAACGATCCTATTTGTCTTTTTCAACGAGCTAAGATTTTTACGAATTTAAAAATAATTAATTGGAATGAAGAATTGTATCTTACTTTTATAGGACGCAAAAAAAATATGTGTGTGTGTGTGTGTGTGTGTGTGTGTGTAGACAGTTTTTTTTTATAGAAATACAAATTTACTTTTAATTCTTTAACGATCGAATTTTATTCCTTGTTTTTTTTTCTTTATCTTTTTTTCTTTTCTTTAGTAATTCAAATTCGTCGGAATTTGTTTTACAAGAGAGACGTTAGAAAAATTCTCGCGTTTTGGATTTGCCATTAGATAATTTAGTACGTGATTGATCACGAGTTCGACGCATTTACGAATCAACGAATTTGTTTTTTTTTTTGAAGAAGAAGAAAAATTCGTTGCGATTAGGAATTAATGATTATTTTTATTTTTTTTTTTTTTTTATACGAGTACGTTCTCGTCGAGCATTATCGAGATTAATAATTTCGAGTTCGTTCCGATTAGAAATGAACGTGCGATGTACATGGATGTTTAAAGAAAATAATTATTATATACATGTATCGATTCGAATATTAATTAACTTCAACGACGTAGAATGTCGTACGAAACGATTCGTGAGTTTACGAATCGATTAGTATCGAACAAAACGTTACGATTTCTAATTCGTCGGAATATATAGGCTCGTCTCGTTATATCGGATTTCCATTAATTGAGAGATCACACTTATCCTTAATTTTCTTTTTCCCCAATCCCTTTCAACCCTATTTAATCTCTCTCTCTGTCTCTCTCTCTCTCTCTCTCTCTCTTTGACCGATAATAAAAAAAAAAGGACCGACGAACGTATATCATTAACATCGCTATTCTTCCTTCACTTTTATTCTTTTTTTAACTTCTCTCTATTCTTTTTCTTTTTTTTTTATTTTCGAAAGACACATCTCACTCGCTCTCTTCAATGGGTGGGACGGGTGTTAGAAGGGTGGACGGAAGAGATGGGACGGGGTGAGTTCGATAAAGCTGACCAACAACAATGGCGCTGATTGAAAGCGATTATATCAGTCCAGCTCTCTCTCTCTCTCTCTCTCTCTCTCTCTCTCTCTCTTTTTTTTACCCTCGACGATACCTCGAAACGTTGTGCCAGTGTGCTCTCGACACCAGAGGATTCATTTCCAGTCGAGGTGTTACGACCCTGTGATTTTCTCATGGCGAGGTCAAACGTATAAAAAAAAAAAAAAAGAGAGAGAGAGAGAGAAAAAGAAAGAAGTAAAAAAGATAAAAGAAGAGAGAGAGAAAGAAAGAGAGAGAGAAAGAGAGAAAAGAAAAAGGGAAGGAAGCCGGAAGGCTGAAAGCTCTGGCAAAACTAACCCCCTCGATGAACGAGAAAAAGAGAAAGAAAGAGAGAGAGAGAAAAGGAGAGAGAGAGAGAGAGAGAGAATCTAGAGAACCACCCCCTTCGTTTCCAGGCCGAGTTTATTGTCCCATGGAACACGAACTACCGGCCGAGAAAAACTGCCTTCGTACTTTTAGCTTCGCTTGATAATCCCTCGTGCTCCTTCTTCTTCTTCTTCTTCTACTTTTTCTTATTTTTTTTCCCCTTCTTTTTTCTTTTTTTACTTCCGATTTTACTCGTATTTTGTCTTTTTTTTCTTCTTCTTTTCGTTCACTTTTTCCTCCTCCTCCTCCTCCTCGTTTTCCTTCTTATTTGTTTGTTTGTTTATTTCTCTCTCTGAATACGAATGGAAATCTAGAAAATATTTTTTTTAACCTTCCTTTTCTCTCTCTCTCTCTCTCTCTCTCTTTCTTTTTGTTTCTTTTTTTTTATAGGAGATGAAAATTACACGTCGATGTGCGTGAGACTCGATTTGCCGCGTGTAAGAAAGAGAATTGTAATTTTGTCCGATCGTTCGTATATCTCGAATTTTTTTTTTTTTTTTTTTTTTTTATTATCATTTCTCTCCCACCTTCTTCGATTCGTTGCGAAGCATGGAATGAAATTGTCGACGTCTTGTTTAATTTTCTTCTTTTTTTTTCTTTTTTGTTACTCCAAGTACGATCGAACAATAATTTCGTGCAAACCGACGTACTCGCACGTGCACGCGTATATATATATATTCGTCTCTACGTGTACGTGTATAATATTTTCTTTTTCTTTTTCTTTTTTTTTTTTTTTTCATTTTCATTTTCACTCGCGAAGGAATCGGAGCAAAGCAAAACTCTTGGAACATTTCGAATAATCTCTCTCTCTCTCTCTCTCTCTCTCTCTCTCTCTCTCCCTATCTTTGTCCCTCTTTTTAACTACCGATGAAAACCTTTTTTTTCCTCTTTCTTTATTTTTTTTTTTTTTTTAATCTCCCTTTCACGTACGCATACACGTACGAAACCTGGACACGTATATATGCGTATCGAATATCAACGACAATTTCACACTTAGAATCTTTTCGCATCGTCGAACACAAGTATATACCATGTTATAGCATTTTTCATCTTTCTCAAACATATATATATATATATATATATATATATATATATACATATACATATTTTCAAGTGACAGAAAGAAAAAGAGAGAAAGAGATAGATAGATAGATAGATAGATAGAGAGATAGAGATAGAATACCATCAAAGGAAGCTTCTTTTCTACCCTTCGATCGAGGGTGACGTTTATTTTGTCTCTCTCTCTCTCTCTCTCTCTCTCTCTCTCCTTCTTCTTCTCCTTCTTTTTCTTTTTTTTTTTTGTATCCATAAGCAGGCAGAGCAAAGGTAAAAAACTCGGTGCTTTTCGTTGAGAACGTTTTCCTTCCCCTTAGCATCTCTCCTCAATGAACAAAAGCATCGGGTAGGGGAGATGGGGGGTAGGAGGGTGGGAGGGAGGGAGGGAGGGAGGGAGGGGTAGGAGAGGAAAACGACGATTTTTCGCATAAGCACGCGTCTCTGACGTAAGCAAAAGCCAGGAGCCGAAAATACCAAGCGTTTGCCGTATATTCGCGAAGGGATCTAGAAAGAGAGAGAGAGAGAGAGAGAGAGAGAGAGAGAGATGTTTTTTGTTAGTTCTTAGCTTTTTATGCACAGAGCGAGTGTACGCATAAAAAGCATTGCATTGTTTGTTCCTTACTTTATGAGAAATCGATGATTCCTCTGATTTTTCGAGAACGATTTATCGATTATTTCGATATCGAGTACGAGTAAGTAAGTACGAGTACCTATACCTACTATTCCTATTCCCTCCATTTTTTTCCTTTTTCTTTTTTTGTCCTTTTTTTCTTTTTTTTTTTTCTTTCTTCTTTCCTCTTTCTTCTTCTTCTTTTTTTTTCTTTTATCATAGATTTTCCTTTCGAGAGAATACTTTCTCGTAGTAGTTTCATCGTTAAAAGTAGTAAACGATATATCATTCACTTTGCTTGGATCTTTCATATCGTCAGATTTTTAATTGTCATACTCTATGCAATATTCCTCGTTTATTTATTCATTCATTCATTCATTCAATCATTCATTCATGCATTTATTTTACTTTATTAATCGTCGATTAATTTCTGTCAATATCGTTGCGACATTTTTCTTCCTGACAGATCTGATATGAATAAAAGTGAACTGTGTTTTCTTTTCCTTTTTGTTTTCTCTCTTTTTTTTTTTTTATTTTGGGTTTTTACGAAAATTGATTTCCATCGAAAATAAATGAACGGAACCTTGATAGATAATTTCATTTTAATATACATTTAACTATACTTTTTGTCCCATCGTTATTTTATATTATTGTTATAATACTTATATTTCGTACCACCGTTTATGTCACAATTTTATAATCATCGATACGTTTTATTTAGACGATAACCGTTTGATTTTTATTTGGTCAAAATTCCAAAAGAAAAAAAGAAAAGAGAGAAGAAAGAAAGAAAGAAATTCAAGTCGGACGCATTAATAACAACAAAAAAAAAATATTTATAAACGAGTACGTAATCCATTCGGGGGAGGGGGGAGGGTGGTGGGGAAAAAAATGAAATCTTGCGAGAGTGCGATGAAGTATAAATATCCGAAATCGATTTGAAATATCGAGAGTGCCAGATTATACTCGTATATAACTCATAGATACGCGACTTCTTGAGACTCGAGACTCTTCGGAGGGATAAAAAAAGAAACGAACGAACGAACAAACAAAATAAAAAAAAAAACAGAAAACGGGCGATCTGTTTCTTCTTTTCTTTTCTTTTTTTTTTTTTTTGTTCATTTATTTACTTTTTGTTTTTCCCCTCTTAATCTCCTCTTTTCTCCTCTCGACGATAGTAAAAAAAAAAAAAAATAAAAATAAAAAAGAAGTAGAAGAAAAAAAAATTATCGAGTGTCCGTGCGACGCATAATACTTCTTCATTCGGAGATTCGACGATCGAGGAATCGCATTTTAACGTCGATAACGTTTATCTCCGTCGCACAGTGGCTTTATTCAATATTATTCGACGTAACTATCGCCTCATAATTCTCTTCCAATTGAATTCTTTTATTTATTTATGTATATATATATATATATATATATATATATATTCTTCCGTTTCTATATTATTTTTATATAAATTTTCTTAATAATAATAATAATAATAATAATAATAACAACAATAATAATAATAATAATAATTGAATAAATTTCGTTAGATTAATGATCGAAAGAAAACATTTCACGCGACAATTTGTCCGCTCAGATATTTCAATTTGAGTTAAGTGTAAATTTATTGAAAAATTAACAAAACAATCTGACGTCTTTACATTCCGTTTCGGTAAATCTCTCTGTCTCTGATCTCATTCAAAACAATATTTATATCTACATGTATATCTAAAAGATATCGTACGATTCTTCGAAATCATTATGGAAAATATTATTTTCGCAGGGAAAATGTATTTCGTTAGAAAATATTATTTCCAATTAACTTACACGATCGGATCGGATCGGATCGGATCGGATCGGATCGAATTTAAAGTGTCGCGTTTAAATTCGTGATCATTTACGAATCGGATCTACGTTTATAAAAGTGTAACGTTATTAAAGACGATTTATCAATTCCCCAAAGAAGATTATCTCTTTTAGTTTCCCATTTAGTCTCGTTCTTTAATTTCATGGGGGAAGAAGCTCGGAGCTTGAGCGGGAGAGGGAGGGTGAAAAAAGAAAAGGAAGAGAAAGGTTGAGGGGGGGTTGATACGGAGCCCTTGATGGTTTCTTTGGTAAATGTTTATGGGGGTATCTTCGCACGCTATCCTTGAAAAAGAAAGAGAAAGAAGGATAGAGAAAGAGAGAAAAGAGAAAAGATAATATACATACACGTAGATAGACATACATATGTCCTGGGTATGTGTGTGTGTGTGTGATTCAAAAGAGAGAGAGAGAGAGAGAGAGAGAGAGAGAGAGAGAGAGAGAGAGAAGGTAAGGAAGGAACCACGAAATGTTCCACCTCGTCGCTCTCCGATTGGTCGGTTGCTCAGCTTACGTGCAAGTCGGCCATAATGCCCGAACCGGATGATGGAAAAGCCACCCCCGATTCGGTCCAATTAGCTTCCGGGCGAGTAAGTGGCAGAGGAATCCCTAAGGATTCATTCCTCGACCCACCTATCCTTCTCTTTCTCTCTTTCTCTCTCTCTCTCTCTCTCATACCCTCGTCTTTAATCCATCTATCCATTTATCTTCAATCGATGGTAGATTCTCGATCGACCTTTCTCAGTATCGATTACGTTCTATATATCTGCGATTTATCGTGGCTTTAAGTTAAGAAAAGGAAGAGACGGAAGAAAAAAAATCGATTCTCGATCGTTGGATTAATATATTTCGATCGAAGTATCCGATTGGTTTGAAATATATTCTCTTGGATTATTGTTAAACGATTTCCCCGTATGTCTACTTATATTTTTGTTTTCTTGTTTTTTTTTTTTTTTTTTGGCTCTGTTTTCTTTTTCTCTCTATCGTTTTTTTTTTTTTTTTTGTTTTCTTTTCTTTCGGACGGGTGCGAAGAGGAGTCAGGGGTTTTGGATTTTCGTCGCAAGATAATAAATATTTCATCGTATCTTTTGCGTCTCGTTCGTACGCGATAAAGGATATTTTCAAATTAATCTCCGTGAACGGTGGACGCGTGTATTTGGGTAAAATTGATTACTAAACGTTTTTTCGTTAAAGGACAAGAAAGAAAAAAAAAGAAAGAAAGAAAGGAAAGAAAAACGAACCTTTCGTAAAAATTATTTCCAACGTTGTATAAATACATCCTTAACGTTTCGGTATCCTTCCGAACGTTTTAACGTCTCTTCGCGTTACTATCTCGTACAATACGGTTAAGTAAGAGAAACGAAAGGAGAAAAATAAAAGCAAAAGGAAAGAGAGAAGGAAAGAAAAGAAGAGAAAAGAAGAAAGAGAAAGAAAGAAAGAAAGAAAGAAAAGGAAGATCTCTCTCCTCCATCTGTCGGAAATAATGTTGGTCGTAAAAAGAGGTGGGCCTTTCTTAGAGTCCAGAACACGTCCCAGGTTAAGCCCTGGTCCTCCTCCGCCCAGGGGTAGAAAAATCCACCCCTTTTTCAGTCGGTCGATACCAGGACAACCAAGGCAAGCAAGGCAAGCAAGCAAGCAAGCAAGCAAGGCAAGCATGGCATAGCACTGCTGTGCTTTGCTGTGCTCTGCTGTACTCTGGTGTACAGCAGAGTACAGCAGAGAAGAGCAGAGGAGGAGAGTAAAGAGTACAGCACGGTAGTAGCATTAGCAATAGCATAGTATGTTATATAGCATAGCATAAAGCATAGTATGGTATATAACGGCACTACTGAGTCTCTTTCCATCCTCCTCCCTCCTCCCTCCTCCATCTTTCTCCATCCTCCTTCCTCTTCCCTCCTCCCTCCACTTTCCAACCACCTCTCTTTTTCTTTTCCACGTCTCTCTCTTTCCACGTTCATTCGTGTAGGAACGCGATGGCGTTCAGAGCCTCGCCTTTTCTTTCTCTCACCCTCGGTGTGGGTTGCCACAGCTTTTACGAAGGCTATTCGCCTTGCTTGCCTAGCCACCTTGCTTTTAGGACAAACTTACGTTCCTCTGCCGTTTCCAGCCAAGGTGGCGCCACTTTAGCTGCCTTCCACAGAACCACCCTTATAATATATATATATATATATAGATATATAGATATATGTATCAAACTACCCTTATATAAAATGTATG
>OU427007.1:3592018-3609518 GCA_911387935.1 Dolichovespula saxonica
GAACCTCGGCTTCCTTTTCTTGTGCATACGAGAAAGAGAAAGAAGGAGAGAGGTCATCGACTGATTAGAAAAGTCTCTCTCTCTCTCTCTCTTTCTTTTTCTTGTTCTTTTCTTTACGATACATTATACGTATATTTACAATATAAATATATATATATATATATATATATATATATATATATATACAATGTATATAAATATTACAGTATTTATTATATGCATAGGTATGTGCGTTCGTCTCATTCTTTGTTTTTCTTTTTTTTATTCTTATCGAATAAAAAATTAGAATGAAAAAAAATATATATATATCATCGTCATTCCTTATTTTTATCAATACCTATTATATTTTTTCGAACGATATTTAATGTCTTCCATTAATATGTAAATGTTCCTTTTTTTCTTCTTATTTATCAATTAAAAATTTTTCCTCGAGATTTAACAAGTACAATTGAAAGATCGTATCTTGTAATTTAACGAGACGCACACCTTTGCATTTATTTCTTAACGAGTCACGTTTAACGTTTATAATCGAACGAAAAAAAAAAAAAAAGAAAATTGTGCTGGTTATCATTTTTTTTCCTTCCTTTTTTTTTTAATCGCAACAGACTTCTCGCTCGTTTATTTGTCTCTTCATTACATCTAACTTCTTTCTAATTACGTGGTACGCATATTTGATATCTACGAAGTTAATACGCAGATAGATCGCTATCGTCGACGTAGTCGTTGTTTATTTATTTATAAACCATTTGTTATTAATATATATTTTTTTCTTCTTCTCGTCCGTCATTCCTACTACTTCTCTTCATTAAAGTTTTCTAGAATATCGAATATCGAATATCGAATATCTCTGTCTCCGTTTCTGATTCTCTCGTACACACTATATAACATGTATGTAACGTCGATTCGTCATTTGTTATTTACTTGAAAAATAAAATTCTACATTCCCATGTCCGGACGTATATCATTGCGTCCTGTTCAAGTTCGATTAAATGAAAAATGTGGTGAATAAACGGGAGTTTCGTCGTTTCGACGTTTTTTCATTAAAAATTTACGAGACGATCCGGTATTCGTTTATACTTACGATCGATCCGATCCTTTACTCCATGGGAATACATATCGATTATTATCGATTCGATAGAAATATTAATCGTTTCATTGGTCGCGCGAAGATTCGTTATTATTATTATTATTATTATTGAAGAAATGTTTATTATGTCAATTATTGAAGAATGATAGCGTCAAGTATCTGCTTTTGGCGCGCACAGCTTCGGTATAAGTTTATATCAATTTTTTTGTTTTATTTTTTAATATTTTTATATATATATTTTTGTTTTCTTTTTTCAGATAACACAACTGAAGATCGATAACAATCCCTTTGCGAAAGGATTTCGAGATACTGGCGCGGGGAAGCGAGAGAAAAAGTGAGTATCGCTTTCAAAATTTTCCCCACGCTTTAGTCTTCGTCATATCGTCGATTAGACGAGAAAATTTTTTGATCGATCTCGATGCGATAGATCCTTCGACTTTTTTTTTTTTTATTTTCTATAAACAATTACGTATCCGATAAATAATACCAGTCGTCGATTGAAAATAACGCACGCATCCAATATATATTTTTATATCCAATGCACGATACAATGTATTCTTTATTTTGTACTTTTATAATCGTCAAAGTAAAGATTCCAATTAAAAAAAAAAAAAAAAAAAAGAATACATTGGACAAAACCCGTTCGTAAGAGTTTTCCGAATTGTCGATCGAACGATTTAATTTTTTTCTTATCTTTTTTATTATAATTAAATATTTACGCGATGGGTGCGTTACGAATGAACGAGAGAGAGAGAGAGAGAGAGAGAGAGAGAGAGAGAGAGAGAGAAATTGTCGGGCCAAAAAAATTATTGTTGAAATTCTACGAGCTTGCTTACTCGACCTTTTTCTTTCTTTCTTTCTCCCCCTTTTTTCTTTTTTTTACTTTATGCGAGACGTAATTTCTTTTTTTTGGCCCCTTCATCCTTTTTTTTACGTTGACAAAGAAGCGAGTAATGCGGCCGATGACGAGATCCGCGTCTCGACCTAATTGATCGTGGACCTTTTTGGCTTCCCCTCGATCAGTACCATTATCCTGACCTTAGGGTCACCCTCGAAGCTAAGGGTTGCCAGCTTTCACGGGCCTCATTTGCACCCCGCATAGCCCAGGCAGAAGCGTCCATTTGTATTCAATATTGCGGCTTTATGAGCTTATGACAGTGAGACCACCCCCTAAGGGATGTTACCGAGAAGGATAGACGGACAAAGAGAAAGAGAGAGAGAGAGAGAGAGAGAGAGAGGGAGAGAGAGAGAGAGATAAAGATAGAAATAGTTTTGGTTAGCTCGCCTTGCCACCAAAGGCCCATTTCAATTTTCATACTGGCAAACGCAAGGGGTGAAAACTCAAGTGGATTTTGATGAAGTTAACTTTTCTATGCATACGATTCCTACGTTAGTTCTACAAGTACCTTACGGTTTTTTCTCTTCTTTTTTTTTTTTTTTCTTTTACGATTGGACGAAGTCCCAACGAGGATTAGGACAACGTATGGATCAACGTAGGATTTGAAAATGTATCGAAGAAAGATGTTCGACGGTACTCGTGAAATCGTAACTATCGTGGAATTAAACTTACGAATTATTATACGAATTATTATTAAGATTATTTTACGAAATTATTGATCGAGAAAAAATTTGGATCATTCGGATCGTAATTGAAAATAAGGATAAGGTTTTCTTTTTTTTTTTTAAATTTTTTCCTTTCGAATAAAGTTAGAAAAGAGGGCGAGAGCTTAACCGGGATGCATGCGAAAAAGTGCAACGTTTGATCTCTCTACCTCTCTCTCTCTCTCTATCTATTTCTATCTCTATCTATCTATCTATCTCTATCTCTCTCTCTCTCTCTCTCTTTTTGAGAGCAAAGAAAGAGAGAAAATTTCTCATGGAAAATGAGGAGGAGCAGGTTGCTGCTGCTGCTGCTGCTGCTGCTCGAGTTCGAGTTCGAGCTAGAACGGATAAAGAAAGGGCGAGGTTAATCGAGAAAATATGCAAAGTAGGGGGCGCGTCGTGGCAACGGCTAATTAGAATAAGGGTTAGTTTTGGCTTATGGTTTCGGTTAAGAGTGGTTGGATGCCATCGGGAAGCCACAGAGGAGCCAGGGAATGCTGTGAACACGAAAGATAGAGATAGAGATAGAGAGAGAGAGAGAGAGAGAGAGATGTATTAAGAGAAGGTCGAAAGAGAGAGTGAGATAGGGAATGAGAGGGATGAAGAGGAAGGGAGGAACGGACAGAGACGAACCGCAAAAGAGAGAGAGAGAGAGAGAGATATATAGAGAGAGAAAGTTCGGGGTTGGAACATAGCCAATCATCGGATTAGCATACTGATGCTCAGGGGCGGCGCTGTCGTTAATGTGGAGGGTGCCACTTGGTGGCTTTGAATTTTATATATCCTCGCTGCAGGTCGTAACGCGGGATACAAAGAACGTCTTCTTCGAAGGGTAGATAGCTAGGACGTGTTTTGAGCTGCGGTTTTGTTCCGTTACTCGTCAATCGTCTTCCCGAACACGTACGTGAAGAGAGAGAGAGAGAGAGAACCCTGAAGTTTATTCTTCGAACTTAAATAACTCTACGAGAGAGAGAGGGAAAGAAACTTCTTTCGTTTACTTTTTTCTTTTTTCTTCCCCCCTACCGGCTAATGATAATTACGGATTTGTTTTTTGACTTCTTTTCTTTTTTTTTTCTTTTCTTTTGTATTTCTTTATTTTCTTTTTTTGTTTCGTTTCGTTTCGTTTCGTTTCGTTTCGTTTCTCGTTAATTCATTCAGATCTCGTATCGTTCGTTAACGTTTCTTGAGCGTGCAATTTTTTTTTATTTTTTATTTCTTTTCTTTTTTTTTCTTTTTCTTTCTTTTTTCTTCTTCTTAATCTTTGCCTGTTCAGTCGTGGAAATATATTTATATATCTTTTTTGTTAATGAATTATGACGCGTACGTACCATTTTATTGTTATCGTTGGATCAAGCGAGTCCCGTTAAACGACTATTCTAATTCCATACAGACGTAAACTCTAATCTTTTCGTATCACCGATAGAAATATATTTTTCTTTTTATAATGATAAAATATATTTGAAAATATATTTGAAATATATTTTCTTTTTCATCGTTAGGCCAATCGGATTCTTCAAAAATAACGATCCCAAGCATATCTCTAACGATATGTTTTAATTTCGGGACGATTTCGATCGTAACGAATAATCGATTGTGGAAAATGCATTCTCTCATTTTTTTTTTTTTTTTTTTTTTTTTGATCGATTGTCGTCATCTTCGTGTCTTCGGGGAGAAAATAAAAACAGAGGAAAATAAACAGAAGAAGAAGAGGAGGAGGAGGAGGAGTAGGTGAAGGAGGAGGAAGAGAAAAGGATAATTATAACTTTTGGAAGAGCAAAAGAAAAAACAAAATAAGCAAAACAAAACAAAACAAAACAAAACAAAACAAAAAAAAGAAAAAACAGAGGAAGAAGAAGAAAAAGATTATTCAATTCGCTCTCCCCGTGAACGCTCTCTTTTAAAGTAAACTCCAAAAGGGATATGAGTTCGTTAACTTCTTAAGTATGACGAGCCAGTTTGTGTGTCGCATAAGCAGAGGCATAAGCAGCAGAGGCAAAGGCAAAGGCAAAGGCAAAGGCAAAGGCATATAAGGCAGCAGGTGCAGGGCGGCTCGCAGACCCTGTGACGAGTCGATTCGATGCGGCTCTTAAAAAGAGAACGTCTTGCTCTCTTCGACGTGAAAACACGTTTTTTTCTCTCTCTCTCTCTCTCTCTCTCTCTCTCTCTTTCTTTACTCTTTTCTCTTGTTCATTCCTCTTTTTTTCTTCCCTTTGATTTATTACCATGGCCAACGTAATAACCGTAACGACTACTTGATGAAGTAATAACAAAACGATATTGGGGAAAAATTTTTCTTCGGAACTTACTATAACGACGCGAACGAGAACGATATTTAATTGTTGTATTTTTTCTTTATTTATTTTTTTCGATTACGAATAATTCGAACGATAATTATCGAATTAAAATATCATACGCGTGTCATTGTATTTTTTTCCTTTTCTCTTTTTTATTTCTTCTTTCTTTCATCTCTATCTCTAAAGTCACTAGACCAAGAGTAAAACACACGCGCGCGCGCGCACGCATACACACACAGAGCAGATAGATAGAAAGATACGGATATACACAAGTATAGAAAAAAATGGGAGACGTTGCGTAATTTAAAATTCAGGGTACAACAGCTTCTACGGTAACGGTGGTGGAAGGATAAGGGGGTTGGAGAGAGGGTTTGAAAAGGAGAAAGGGAAAATAGAGAGAGAGAGAGAGAGAGAGAGAGAGAGAGAGAGAGAGAGATCTCGAGAGGAAAGAGAGAATTCACGTTTGTGGCCTTTCTCCACCCACGCGACATCGCCTAATCCAAGGTTGACTGTGGGGTTCCTGGGATCACTTTGAGTCGCTTCCGATCTCTCTCTCTCTCTCTCTCTCTCTCTCTCTTTCACTCTCTCTCTCTCTCTCTCTCTCTCTCTCTCTCTCTCTCTATTCTCTACTTTTGTCGGGGGTTAAAACGCGTACGGAGTGTGTTAGCCATCCCTCGGTACCCCACCGAGGGTTGATCACGGTGCAAACGAGAGGGTGGGTGGGTGGTTGGTACGGGGAAGGAGGGTGGAGGAGGAGGGGGTCGAACTCGATAGGGGTGATGAACGGGGTGGTAGACTCGCCGATGGGGTGATTATAATTCCGTGCAAAGAGACGACTACGACTACGACGACGCAGACGACGACGAGGATGATGTAAAAGATCAGAGAGAGATAGAGATAGATAGAGATAGAGAAAGAGAGAGAGAGAGAGAGAGAGAGAGAGGACAAGATGACGATGATACTAACGGCTCGCATTGAACGAGTCCTGTCAAAGGCAAAACGTCAAGCTGAGTTTTCATTTTGTCTGACGCGAAGAGCCGTCGATGAGAGATGAGGAGAAGGGTACGGAGAGGAGAGCAGTGCAGAGAGAGAGAGAGAGAGAGAGAGAGAGAGAGAGAGAGAGAGAGGAAGGAGGGAGGAGGGGGGAGGAGGGGTTTGCGACGACGACGACGAGAAAGCATAGGAAGAAGAGAGTATCTCCGTTGAGACGTGGGCGGGGTCAACCTCGGTCGTATCATTGTCGTCGTCATGTTTTATGACGAAATTATGATGCGACGTGTTGTCGTTCTCGTTATAAATACGTAAGCATGACTTATAACGTTCGTTTCTGTACCGTCGAATTTTAATAACCTCCATCGAGACCATTGACGACAACCATAAAACCCAACCTAACCGACACCATAGCCAACACCCACCATCACGCTCGTTCACCATCGTAACAATTATTACCTCGTTCCTTTATCGACGTTTTTCTACGTTAAATCAAGAGAAGGATCATATCGGTTATCTCGAAAGAAAAATTAAATTGTCGTCCGAATTTGTGGCGTGGTTGTGGGGGAAAAAAAAAAGAAAGAAAGGAAAGACGAAGAAAGACGATGATGATGATGACGACGACGATGATGATGATGATGATGATTATTGTTATTATTATTCTTGAATAAAATTTCAAAGGAAAGTAACGATCGGGTTGTTATATGGTTCGCATGATGATGTCACAATAGAAAAGAACGCCGAGTGATACTTAGAGGGGTTTTACTTATCGATGGATTTTCTATCCTGTTTACATGGCTCGCTATTGATTTATCGCGCTTACGTCTGAAACCAAAGAGAGCGAACGCGCCGTCGTCGTCTCGGTTGCATCAAGCTCGTATGCATGTATGCATGTATGCATGTATGCACGCGTGTATGTATGTATGTAATGAACGTACACATAGAAATGATTATGCTATGTTCGTGTGTGTGTGCATATATTTATGCATATATATATGCATATATATGTGTGTGTGTGTGTGTGTGTGTGTGTGTGTACGCGTTTGAATTTGCGCTGCACGTGTATATGAGCGCCTGCGTGTGTTAGTGCGCGCGTGTTCGTGCGTATATGTGTGTGTTCGTTCTCTGATCGCATTACACGGCATTAGGGTATCGTTAAGCCTCTCGTTGTGTCCGGCCTGTGTTGCTCCTCTATCTCGGACTTACAACGAAGCTTAAATTTGTCCGAACTATTACATAAAATGCCTTGATTAATTTCCACCGAGCCATACTTAAGCCCCATTTTAATCCTATCCAATTACGATTTATATTTTATGTTTTTATGTTTCTATTTTTTTCATTCTTTCTCTCTTTTTTGTTTCCGTCTCTTTGGGCTTTTTCTTTTTTTTTTTTTCCTTTTCTTTCCCACCCACCCCCGTTGTTAACTCTCGTCGACTTCGTAAATTTATTTTTCATTTGTTTAGGCATGTAGCGATCACGCTCGTCTTCGTAAAATTTAGAAATTTTACGGGGCTTGAATATTTCAAATGCCAATATAATATTTCAAAATACTAAATAAAAAAATAAAAATCTCGTCTTACTCGTCGTAGCAAATATCTAATCTAAAATATCCGATCTAATGCGTAAGAAATATTGCACCTTTCTTTTTGCGTTTTTTTTTTTTTTCAAATACATCAACAATGTTTTCCTAATAAAAAAAAATAATAATAATATGAAAACGCGTTGTAGAAAAAAAGAAAAAAGAAGAAGAAATTGATTAACGATAAGAGTACAATACAAAAATATCTTGATCGTGATTAGGTGAATATTGGAACGTGTTCTCGTGAACGGATTAGATCGATTCGCGAGGGATGAGTTAACTCGAACACTTTTGAGGCCAGCTCGGGCGCTGGGTCAAGGTCGTTTTTATCCTCTTTCGAAAAGTAACAACGGAAAGGAAGAGTAAACAAGAAAAAAAAAAAAAAAGAATAAAAGAAAGAAAAAACGTTCTTATCCTTAATTCTTCGATACCTCGTACTAGAATTCTCTCTCTCTCTCTATCTCTCTCTCACACACACACACGCACACTCGTGTTCTCACCTCGTTTTTTTTCTAATACCAGGTGTTTGTGTACACAGCAAATCTTATTACGCGACAGTAAGGCGTCATCGATCTATCGAAATGTAATTTTGCAATACCTACTCATCCTATTTACATACCTCTCTCTTTCTCTCTCTCTCTCTCTCTCTATCTATCTATCTATCTATCTCTTTCTTTCGTTAATTATCTCACAATTTTTATTTATATTAACTTTTTAATCATTAGACAATAAATTACGATAAACCCTGTCAATCGTTAATCGGTAATTCTAATCACTTCGATTTCAATTTTATTATATTTTCTCTCTCTCTCTCTCTCTCTCTCTCTCTCTCTCGACGTATCTATAGATGTTACATAAAGAAAAAAAAAAAGAAAAAATAAATTAATACAAAATACAATAAATATATACATTGATAAGATATAATGACATATTAATTTTATTAGATTAATATATTAAATAATATAATATTAATAATAATGATATACGTATATCAATTAATTCTATTCTGTTATTTAATGCAATAACATTTGATGGATATTCAAAAAAAAAAGAAAAGAAAATAATAACTTATTAGACGTACACACGAAATGTATTAATATTGAACGCGTCGAATATTATTTGTTACTAATGGATTCTAATCGATCTAAACGAGCTATCTAATCGCTTTAAGATTATAATGATTGTCGTGATATTAGCGCGACGAGTTTAATCGACCACCTATAATTTCCATGAGCGAGCACGAAGGTGTGAAACGATGCTTGTACAGATTAAAAGCATGGATTTCTAATCGTGAAGTAATGCAATTAGAAGAGAGAGAGAGAGAGAGAGAGAGAGAGGTGTTCACAAATCAGAGCAGCTGTATTAGATCGTTGGGAATCATGCGGGGAAAATTAGAATTAGCGAAAGAGAGATAGATAGACAGATTTATAGATGGATGGTTAAATGGATAGATAGACGGAGACAGATAGAAACACACTAGTCAAAGCGAAAACGCAAGTTCTAAGTTCTCTTATTAACGAAATTAGACGGGATTAATTTCGTGTCGGTATCTGACAACTGCTTACTATCATTAGACTTCGCATTTTGACAGAAATGGTATTAGAAAGTAAATAGACAAATATGGCCAATAAATTATAACTTTCTCCTGAAATCGATGTAAATTTCTTCGATGTTTTTTTTTTTTTACTTTTTTCTTTTCTTTTTTTTTCATGATCGACAAAAGATCGAGGAAATGTTAGAATTAGTTTGTTCTAATTTTCTGTTTCTTTTTTTTTTTTTTTTTTTAGATAATACATTTAAATATTTTTACCGTTCGTCGTTTCGCATCAATATTTCTAATTTATTAGCGATAACTCGTACTTTTTCTTCATTTTTGTTTTTCTTTTTTTTTTTCTGCTTCCGAATCGATCGATTTTTCACGCGTACATACATACATGGACTTTTACAAAAACGAAACATCCGATTCGATCTGATATCAAAATGAATGAATTAATTGAATGAATCGAAAGATTACGTGACGAATTTTTAATTCGTACGTTACAAATGAGAATGATCGGAAGCATTAGAAGATTGCCTCATTCTAATGGGAATTTTAATTTAGAATTTTATTTAATTAAAAAAAAAAAAAATAATACAAAAGGACAAAAGAAAACAAAAAAAATTGGGGACGAAAGAGTTGCTAAATTTTTTGTACGTTGAAAAAAAAAATTGCCTTCATTGTCGGATCTTTCGAACGAAAAAATAATATACCTCTATATATATATATATATATACATATATGTACTTAAAAGGAATTTGCAACGTGATCAGCGAACGATCTAACTTTTCCAAGGATTAGAACGCACGCACGCATTATTTGTAAAACGATCGCGCAACAGTTTCACAGTTACAGAAGCAACGATCGCCCTCCGCACCTCTCCGTACCCTGGGAAATTTATTATACCTTACCTGAACCGACTATAATTCATGCCAGGCGAGAGAGAGAGAGAGAGAGAGAGAGAGAGAGAGAGAGAGAAAGAGAGAAAGAGATACTAGTTTTCTATATAAGCAATAGTTTCCCAGCGAACGGGAGTGATACTAACTCACAATCATACTTAGAATCGTGCCTTCCAATTCCTTTTCACCGAACGTTACTTTATCTACGTGTTTTCTTTTTTTTCTTTTTTTTTTTTCAAGATAGAAAAAGATAGGATAGACAAAGTCTACTACTACAGGGTCGTCCACTTAAAACTTCTACAACTCATATATCTCTCTTTCTCTCTCTCTCTCTCTCTCTCTCTCTCTCTCTCTCAACAAAATTATTATTGTAAATATACACGTACTTATATGTATATATATATATATATATATATTTTTTTTTTATCTTTACATTACGTACATCGAGAATATAATTTCGTTTTTAATTCGTTCTTTTTTTTTTTTTTTTTTAAATATTCATATATCGTAAACCAAATGATCCCTGGGGTGTACCTAACATAAGTTCTTGAAACATATCTATTCGATTTTTCATTTTATTCAATATCGCGACGATCGATCGATACATTGTTTTAATTATCGTTATTATTCGGACGAGACGATCGATAGTATTTTTAATCGCTCGTAAGTAATTTTGAAATTTTCGATAGACTCTCGTAACACTTTATGTGGACCAACCTATATATATATATGTGTGTGTGTGTGTGTGTGTGTACATACATTAGAAAGAGATAGATATACGAAGAAAGAGAGTTAGATAGTATTTTCTAATGCCACTGTCTCTTTCTCTTTCTCTATGTATTTACACATGCGCGTAACGTACTCGTTTCACGTTCCTCCTTCGAAGAATTTTCTTTTCTAAACCACGAAGTGAGTTAGGCATCCTCTTACAGCACACCGGCCGATCGAACCTTCGACTTCTACTACTCAATGTCTTTTTAAATCGTTTCTCTCTCTCTCTCTCTCTCTCTCTCTCTTTATCTTTCTCTTTCTCTTTCTCTTTCTATTTTACACACGCACACATTGACACACACACACACACACACACACTGTCTCGTAATATACCGTTTCCGCGTATAAAGTTATTCTCGATGAGCATAGCAATGATTTCTTTTTCTTTTTTTTTTTTTTATTTTTTATTTTAATCAGAATCAATCTAAGATATATTAATATATCTTTCAGGAAAATTTATTCTTAATTTTTTCTTTCTCTCTCTCTCTCTCTCTCTCTATCTCTTTCTTGCTTTCAAACGTTCAGAAACGTTTGAAATAAATTATAATTAAAGAAGATGAAATAATCGAATGATGTAAAACTAAAAGAATGTTCCGATCGAGAATCACTTGTTTATAAAAGAGATTAATACGATGATCGGACACTTGCGATTTATCTTAATCGTTGGGAACACATTTGGAATGAGTAAATACGTAAACAAAAAAAAAAAAAAGGAAAAGGAAGAGACGAAGGAAAACCAGAAATGCCTATTACGACAGGCAATGATAAAGATAAAAGGAAAAAAGTGTTCGAACAATCGGTCAATCCTTTTCCATTGTCATTCACTCTTTTACTTTCATTCTTCCGTTCTTCCGTCAACGTGAAACTACTTTAGAAAACGAAACAAAAAAAAAAAAAGAAGAAGAGAGAAAAACAAACGAAATATTTAAAACGAACCTTGCCACGAGCGTACCATGAATCTCGTTATATTGTTTATAAAAAATAAAAAACACGTCTAACTTAAAAAAAAAAAAAAGAAAAAAAAATAAGAAAAAAGGAATACACGCGTGCGCGTGCGCGCATGTAAAATGCGATTGAGATTATTATCGTGACGACACGGGGACGAGGACGAGGACGAGGACGATCTTTTACACTTGGAAAAGGCGTCGAAGGTGTAATTAAGATAATTAATTTAATAGCGTTAGAGAGAGAGAGACGGAGAGAGAGAGAGAGAGAGAGAGAGAGAGAGAGAGAGAGCACGTACCTCGAGGCGATACGCTTACCCGCTCGCATAAATCCCCACATATCGTAGAAGTACCAAGGAAAATAGCATGAACAAAATAGCAACACAGCAGCTAGCAAACGAGCATGCGAGCAGCAACGTTATTACGTTATAGAGACAACCTTTATAATCCCGGTAAACGTATGTAAGCGAAATAGAAATAGAAATAGAAATAGAAATAGAAATAGAAATAGAAATAGAAATGGTAGGATAAAGATAGGGAGTGAATGAATTATCGTAGTTTACTCGCGGTCGGGATCTTTTGAATCCGTTGCGACGACGACGATCTCTCAGCGTCGTCGCGGCTCCGCGATCGCATGGAATTTCTCGGCCGAGGTCGACGAAACCGATAGGATAGAGGCACCTTCCCGATCCGTTTGAAAATCCGTGTCAAGTCGATCCGTCTTTTTTTCCCTTCCTCCTCCTCCTCCTGCTCCTCCTCCTCCCCTACCTGATCCACACTTTGGTCTATACTTCGCTAACCCCGCGGGTATTTACTTTGCAATTACGACGTGTATGAACTAACGAAGAGAGTTAATTATTTCTATACGATGGCTACGAAATAAGTTATCTATAATTAAAAATTAATTTCATTCTTGTGTAAAAAAAAATATATATATATATATATATATATATATATATATATATATGTTTTCGTTCTTTTTTTTTTTAGTTAAATATAGTATAGCATATATTTTAAATATATATATATATATATATATATATATATATATATTTTTGTTAATTATAGTATAGCATATATATATATATATATATATATATATATATATATATTTGTTAATTATAGTATAGCATATATATATATATATATTTTTGTTAATTATAGTATAGCATATATATATATATTTTTGTTAATTATATTATATATAATTAACATATATATATAGCATATATTTTAAATATATATATATATATATATATAAATATATAAAATTAATTTCATACGTATTGATATATATATATATATATATATATATATATATATATATATATATATATTTTGAAGAGCATATTTTGAATAGGGAAAGGATAAGGGGAGATTGAGTGGTTACGATAACTTAAAAAAAAGAAAATATATCTCTTGAAAAAATATTGACTCGTTCGAAAAAAAAGAAAAGAAAAAAGATACGTCGATACGTTAGAAATTAATGATAAAAAGAATGAGAGAGAGAGAGAGAGAGAGAGAGAGAGAGAGAGAGAGAGAGTGAGTATAATAAATTATGAAAGATTGCTAACTCCGTCTATTTGTTGCAGAAGGCAGGCGCTTTTGACGGTATCGGGAGGCGGTTCTCGTTTGACGTCGGGTGGTCCAGCGTCGCCGGATAAAAGGCGATCCTCGAATTCGGCGAACGATATGTTGGACGACGAGGATAAATTATTGGACGTTGTAGGCCCAGAGACCCCTCATCCGGCCCATCATCATCGCGAACGGGAACAGTCACGTGAGAGGGACGATAGAACAAGCGAGAGAGGAGAGGGTAGCGAATCGTCGGGTTCGGAGAGCGGCGGAGTGTCGGGGGGTGGTGGTGGTGGTGGTGGTGGTGGTGGTGGAGGCGGTGGTGGTGCGGCAGGATCGGAGGGGCCACGTCCAGACGTATCGGTTGGTCCACCATTGCATCCGCCATTATTGCCGTACCTCTATCCACCTGTACCAGGATTATACCCAGGGCCGGGACCATTGATACCGCCAAGCCCGTTGGGTTTGCACGGTGGCGTTACACCGAGTATGCTCTTCAACGCCCAATTGGCATTGGCCGCGTCACAGCATCCGGCATTATTCGCCCATTATCCTCATCCATTGGCGAGTCCTTTGCATCAATTGAAGGGCCATAGATTTGCTCCTTACACGTTGCCGGCACCGTCCCACGGTTCGGCGTTCGAGACGGTAACACCAGGAAGTAGGACTCTGAGCCCGAGATCGCCACCGCCAAGGCCATCCACTGGTTCGCCAACGCCGACGGCCGGTGGTCCGGGAACCGTTTCGTCGGCTACGACCGGCGGCGGCGGGGGTGGAGGAGGAGGGGCTGGTGTCGTTGGTGGTGCTGCTAGTGGTGTTGGTGTTGGTGGTGTTGGTGTTGGTGGTGTTGGTGGTAATAATGGTGGTGGTGGTGGTGGTTGCCCACCTCCAACGTTAGGTTCCACGACCTCGGGTTCGGCCGGTGAATTAAAGTCGATCGAGAACATGGTCAACGGGCTTCAGGATAAAAGGAGGAGGAGTCCGAGTTTAACGCCTGGACACCGTGGCGACCTGGAAACCGGCGGCGGGGGGAGTCCGTGACAGGAGAACGAGCCTGTCACTAGCACAAACGACGATCTTGAAGAGGACGATCTAGATCCCGACGATGGATCCCTCGATCTCGACGACGACGATCATCCGTCCGAGGATGACAGGGAACCTGACTCGACCTCGGAGCCAACGTAGCGCTCAAAACGGATGGATAAATCGTCTCTCCTCCTTCGTTAATCTCGTTATCCGAATCCGATATATCCTCGAACTCTCTTGCCGCTCCGTTTATTCTCTCGATTAATTATTACTCTCACGCAATCACCACGTTTATCATCGTTTGCCGTTCTTTATATATATATATATATATATATATATATATATATATATATATATATATATATATATATATAATTATAATTATATATATACCGATATGACCGTGTCGGACTCTCGCTTATAATCTCGCCGATATATTTCGAACGATTGTTGCAAAGGATAAAACGGAAAAAAAAGAAAAATGGGAAAAAGAAACAAAAAAAAAATGAAGAAGAGGAAGAAGAAGAAGAAGAGGAAGAAGAAGATGAAGAAGAAGAAGAAGAAGAAATATTATCTATCAAAACTAAAGTGCAATTTTCTTTCTCCGATATTGCGAGAATGAGGGCGAGTGAGAGAGTGAGAATGTAAGAGTGAGAGAAAGAGAGAGAGAGAGAGAGAGAGAGTATCCTTATCTATCCTTTTCTTCAATCTTCCTTATCTCTTTATCAATTGTTTTCTCTCTCTCTCTCTCTCCCTCTCTCTCTCTCTCTCCCTCTCTCTCTCTCTCGCTCTTCGTTGAAAAGGACTTTTTCGAAGGACATTTTTGATTTAACGAGAGTAACGACGATTCGTAAAAATGGCGCCACCGTCGTCGTCGTCGTCGTCGTCATAGTCGTCATAGTCGTCATAGTCGTCATAGTCGTCGTTTATCGATCGGCCGAGCGATCGTGAGAGTCTACAAGAGGAGGGAGAGGAAGAAGGATAAAGAGAGAAAGTTAGAAGGAGAAGAAGTTACGATATATGCAGCGAGCTTCTATAGCAAAGGCTCTAGAAAAAGAAGGAGAGATAGAGAGAGAGAGAGAGAGAGAGAGAGAGAGAGAGAGAGAGTGAGTGCGAGAGAATGAGAATGAGAATGAGAATGAGAGAGAGAGAGAGAGAGAGAGAGAGAATAATAATAAAAAAAAAAATGTGTGAAAGAGAGTATAAGAAGATAATTATATCTGTGGAATGCTCGTGAGATTTTGCAATACGATAAAAAAAAAAAAGAAAGAAAAAAACAAACAAATAACGAAGCACATCCTAATTATATTATTTGCGAAGGTCCCCGCCCCTCATTGTACATATGTACCCTAGTGATATTATATATATATTATATTATATTATATATATATATAAATATAAATTACGCCTCTATCCCGCTCTGTATTAATTATTGAATATATTAATTATACGAATGATTAGAGAATGGAAAGAGAGGAGAATATGGTGGTGGTGATGGTGGTGGTGGTGGAGGAGGAGGAGGAGGAGGAAGAGGAGGATAAGGAGGAGGAAGAAGTAGAAGAAGAGGAAGAAGAAGAAGAAGAGGAGAAAGAAGAAAGAAAAGAGAGAGAGAGAGAGAGAGAGTAGAAAAATGGGACAAGAAAAAAAAAATAAACAAAACGGATCGTCAGAAACGATTCGCCATCTTTTTGGACGTAGGTTAAAATAAAAAAAAAAATAAAAAACTTTACGCCAATTTCGTTCGAGGCTAGAAACGATAGATATAGTATGTGTGTATATATATATATATATATATGTATATATATATATATGTATTATTTACATACATATATTATATATCGATCGACGAAACACACGGCCGATCGTTCGTACCGATTACCCCCGCCCCCACCCTCGCCCCACCACTCTACGTAAACGATCGATCGATCGATCGATCAATTCATCCGAAATTTTCTCGCGTCTTTTTTTTTGTTTTGTTTCGTTTTTCTCTACTTTCTCATTTTTCTTTTCGATTCTTTCTCTCTCTCTCTCTCTCTCTCTCTCTCTTTCTACTTCCTCCTCTCGATCGTAGTGAATGAAGTTCGCAGGATTTTGCAAGGTGGGGAGGGGGGTGGAGGAGAGTGAAAAAACGATATGGTGGGCTGTTGCGTCGGGGTTTTTAACGAGTGTGGGTTTTGTGTTGTGTATACAGGAGAAAAATCACGGGATAACGACGACGATAGGCTTCCTCAATGTGTGTGAAACGCGCAAGAAGAAGGATCGATCGGATTCGGATCCAGATGATCCATAGGATCCGTTCTCCTTGCGCCCGTATTTTACAAAGTTTAACGAATGGTACTGCAAAGGGAGATATGAGAAATAAATAAAATAAAGTAAAAATAAATAAAAAAAAAAAACACAACAAACTCGAACGTTACTAATCACGTACACACTTACGCTTACACACACACACACACACACACGAACACGAACACATACATATACACGCAATAAAAATAACGTGGACATCATTTTTCTCTCTCGAAAAACTTTTAATCGTAGACACCGATCGGATTGGATTCGTCGTTTAATTTCAACGTCGTTCGTGGATGATATCAATAGAATTGGGAGGGTGGGAGGGAGGGAGGGAGGGACGTTTCTTACGACTTCTAATCTCTGAGCTTTTCTAATCGCGGCATACGTAACTCGCGTAGTACGAGCTTAACAATTTCTTTGCGTTCGATTCTTTCTTTATTCCTCTTCCTTTCTTGTTTTTTCTTCCTCTTTGTCTTTTTTCTCAATCCCTCCTTATTCTTCCGACGATTTCGAACGGAAAGGAAAAAGAAAAGAAAAGAGAAAGAAAACAAAATTTAATGAAGAAGAAAAAGAATAAACGGCGAATCCAAGCCCGTGGCTAAAGAACTTTGTATAAATAGTAACAATTGATGTAGATAATTATCGAGTATGTAACGATAGGGGGAAGAAGAAAAAATAAAAGGAAACGATAAAAAAAAAAAAATAAAAAAAATAAAAAAAACGAGAGGGACGAGAAGAGATGGCTTTTTGAAAGAAGCTACAAATCGCGTTGATGAAGGGAAAAAGGGGGAAGAAGAAAGAGATTTGAACGGGACAAAAAATGAAAAGGGGGAAAAAACCCAAAAAGAAATTGGAGGATGACGTGTCTGACAAGGAATCGAATAAAAAAAAAAAAAAGAAA
>OU427007.1:3612018-3629518 GCA_911387935.1 Dolichovespula saxonica
CTCTCTCTCTCTCTCTGTCTCTGTCTCTCTCTTTCTTCTTACCACACCATAAGGTATAATAATTGTCAATTCCTGCGATCTTATCGGTGTGAAAGGACAGCTGCAAGATACATCCAGAGTGTTGCCCGTTAGATACCGTAGGTATAAAAAAAAAGGTAAGGATCGACGACTTAGCAAACGCTCGTGTAACTCAGCACGCACTATTAAGGTTCTACAATCGTTGACGGCCCTTTTCCCTTCTTACCTCCTTCCTTTCCTACCGTCACCCTTCTCTCTCTCTCTCTTTTTCCCCCGTTGAACCAACCTTTTTTATTTTACCCGACAACGAGACTACTACGGCTACCGCAACTACTAACTAAGGAGGACGATTACGCTCGCTCTACAACCTCGAAAACTTCTTTTAAGGGACTTTGAACCCTTCACACGTAAGAAGAGATCGAATGGAATGCGTTTCACCGTCTCTCACATTTTAAGGACCCAACGTTTCGTCGTTCTACTCCGCCTTTGCAATCGACTTAAAAAGAAATTATTTCGCTTTACCACAAACAACACCACCACCACCACCACCACCACCAACAACCCCTTCACCCTCACCTCCTCGTCGTACTCGATGAACTTCTTCAAACTTACGACGCATCATCTTTTTTTTCCCCCGTTGTCCTTCTTTCGTTTCGTTTTCCTCTTTTTTGTTCTTTTTTTTTTTTTGTTTTTAATCGTAGACGAAAAAGGGGTTGAGAAGGAGGAGAAGGGAAGGAAGAGGAAGAGGAGGTGGAGAGTCTTCCGTCTCCGTTGAGAAAATAAAAATGAAGAAAAGAATAATAATAGTAATAATTTTCGTAATCATAGATTTCGAATTGAATTCGAAAGGAGTGTAAGTCATTTTGAGGTGAGAGAGAGAGAGAGAGAGAGAGAGAGAGAGATAGATGGATGGATGGATAGAGAGTGAGTATAATTAATATGAATTAATTCCGAATGGGAATAACAAATTTTAATAATCGAAATACAGGCACGTTCGAGATATAAAAGAGAGAGAGAGAGAGAGAGATAGGAATAAAATAAAAATCATACCGATAAGATATAAAGGTTTAATAATAAATTTATATAACGATCTTCTTGAAATTGATTTACTAATATAATATAATTGGGATCATTAATCTTTGGAGAAAGAAAAATCATATACATATATATATATATATATATATATATATATATATATATATATATATATATATATACATAGATGGATGTGAAGTAAGTACGTATGTGTTATAAATGAGATAAACAATTAATGGATACGAAATGAAGGAATGAAATGGCGTTAAAGGAGGATAGAGACACTCCGTATGTTTTCTTGTTAATCATTCAGATAAGACACGTTAAACGATAACAATCGTGAACAAAGAGAGAGAGAGAGAGGAGGATACACAAGAGGATTCGATATCATCTCGATCGATCTGACACGATTCAAGTGAAAGGATCGAGGAGAGTCATCGTCGTTTAACAAGCCTCGATTCATCCCGACGACGAGGTGCATTTAATTGGCCATGAAAATGGAATGTCACGGCTAATAGATTTTCCAGATTAGGAATTATGTATCCAACGTGACTATTAAATACGGACTCTAATAAATTTTCTATAGGCGAATCGATATATCAAAACGTTATAAACAGACACATCATTTATATTTCCCTTATTCTTATGAATATCTCGTTAAAAAATAAATAGAGAAATAAAGAGACAGAAAGAGAGAGAGAGAGAGAGAGAATGAGAAACGAGTCAAGCTTGATATAAAAATAAAAGAAAAAAATAAAAGAAAGAAAAAAGAGAGATAAACAATTATATTATATTATATATTAACTCGTCTGCGTTAGAAAAAGATTGGAAGGTTTTTATCTGTAATCAAATGGATTATTCATTTAACTCTTTTATTTTTCTACAAAACGCGTGCACAAATTTATTGGAATATTCTGAAGCGAATGAAAATTCTTAAAACGAATTAGAATTATCGACGCATATCTCTCTCTCTCTCTCTCTCTCTCTCTCTCTCTCTCTCTCTCTCTCTCTCTCTCTCTATTCGTGAATGTTATTCGACGATCTTTCCATTCCTGTACTTTCTTCTTTTCGTCCTTTTTCTGATCAATCGACTAGTCATTTTGCAACACGCAAAAAAAGGGGAAAAATGGGCACAACGGATTTATTACGACGTAAAGAAAAAAGAAAAAAAAAAAATGTAGAAGAAAAAGAAGAGAAGAAAAAACAAAGAGGAGAAAGATGGGGGAGGGGGTGGGAGGAAACGGAAAGGAAGAAAGAAAGAAAGAAAAAAAAAAGGAAAAGAAAAGAAAAGAGAAGAAAATTGCTCTATGGAGTAGTCACGTGATTCGTGCACGACGAGGACAAATAAATTAATGAAACGTCAAAGCAGAAGGAAGTGGGAGAGACAGAGACAGAGAACAAGAGAGAGAGAGAGAGAGAGAGAGAGAAAGAGAGAGAATGTAAGAGGGTACACGTTAGTATCGACCACAGGCTGACTTCTATCGTAGTCCCTTTTTTCGATTCCCTTTGAGTCCTCTTTCTCTTTCTCTCTAACTCTCTAACTCTCTCTCTCTCTCTCTCTCTCTCTCTCTCTTTCTCTCTTTCTCTATCTATCTATCTATCTCTCTCTTGTTCTAACGGTAGTCCAGGTAATGAGGCAGTTTGATGGTAATCGATTCGATCACGAAAGCAGCTTGTCTTTTCGTTGTCTCGCGTCTCAACGCGATGGGGTCACGATTTTCACGAAGGTTCACGTGAGCCTATATAACTACTTACCCACAAATTCTCTATGTATGTGTATGCGTGCGTTTGTGTATCCGTATCTCTGTGTTTGTTTATGTATGTATGATGTACGTGTATGTGTGTGTGTATATGTGTGTACGTGTGTGTATGTGTGTGTGTGTGATGTAACACTACTTACCGCAACTAATTTGACATTCGCCAAATATTTTTTTCTTTTCTTAACCCCTAACCACCCCCTCCCCCTTTCCCCCCCTCCTTCTTCTGCCCCATCAATATCGGTTCTCAAAATTTTCACTTAGTTTCGAACGAACATTTCTTTTTTCATTTTTCTTTTCTTTTTTTTTTTGTTTTTGTTTTTGTTTTTGTTTTTCCTTCGTTCGACGATCGATCGTAGGAGGAGAAACAAAAAAAAAAAAGGAACGCCGTTGAAATATTTTTTTTTTTGTGGACAGAGTCTTACACTTTAAGTTACGTATTTATGGGGGAAGAAGGAAAGAGGGGTGGGGAGGTTCGAGGGGTAAGGAGGGAACGGGGATCAAGAGAGATTCGTTGTATTACATGATAATTCGTCGTTCGTCCATGTGTACATTGAGCAAGGGAAAAATATTTATAATTGACGCTTTTAATTCTATTCGTATATCGAAATTAGTACGACGAAATATCTACGAATGAAAATTTATTTGGCGTACTCTAACCATGTAAAGAAAGGAAAAAAAGAGAAAAAAGCAAAAAAAAAAAAAAGATATTTCGTGAATTTGTATAGAAAGGGAGAAAGGCGGAGGATTTTAATCGGAATAATTAAATTTAAGGAATGAGCTTCACCGCGAAATTGATCGATCGATCGATTGTATGTACACGTCGGTTAAAGAAAAAAAAAAAAGAAAAAGAAAGAAAAGAAAGAAAGAAAAGAAAAGGAAGAGAAAATAAATAAATAAAACTATAAAAATAAATCATATTCACCAATACTTACTTACTTAAACACACGCACACCGAGGGATGATATAATAAAAATTCAAAATGGAACGTAACGGAGCTAAGAACACTATCGAACCATCATCAACCTATCAACCTATCAACCTATCAACCTGTTACAAGTATCTAATGTATCCGGCGGAATTCCTTACGGTGGAAGGATCGATGCATTTTTTATTTATTTATTCGTTAACAATGCACAACAACAAAAAACAAAACAAAAAAAAAAAAAAGAAAAACAGAATCGCCATTTGAAATTTCGATCGAGGTAGTAAGTGACCTCACTCTCTATCACTCTCTCTCTCTCTCTCTCTCTCTCTCTCTCTCTCTCTCTATCTATCTCTATCTCTATCTATCTATCACTATCTCACCTCGTTTCTAAATTCACTGTTTCTTAACATGTAGGTAACACGTATATATACAAGTAGTACATGACAAATCGTGAAAAAAAAAATACAAAAAAAAAAAAAAAAAAAATACTAATCGATAAATTCAAATCGTTGTCCGGAGTTTCCTATCCAGTATGGATAGAAACAAGTAATAGTAGTCGTACAAGTGATAGTAATAGCACCAGCAGCACCAGCAGCAACAGCAGCAGCAGCAGCAGAAGTAGCAGCAGCAGCAGTAATAGTAGTAGTAGTAGTAACAGGAATAAAAGGATTAGGGTAAGGGAAGGTGCAGGGAGGTCGAAGTCTAAGCGTAAGCGTAAGCGTAAGTGTAAGTGTAAGTGTAAGTGTAAGTGTAAGGGTTGTTCGGTATCCAAGGCGTGTTGCGTGGCCAAGCTAAAAGAGCTCGCTTTAATATCGTTTATAAATTATTCCACGAAGATAGCCATCAGCATACAAATTGCTTCGACGACTACCTAGCTAGCTAGCTAGCTGCCCGGAGCAATGTTAGAAAAGGGCCGTGTCCTCCTCCTCCTCCTACTCCCCCTCCCCCTCCCCCACCCCCTCCTCCTTCGTAGGATTGTTCTAGTCCATCTTCTACGTTGTAAAGGAGAGGTATTCACGTGGAATTAAATCAAATCTGCATCGTGGATTATTTGAAATTCACGATATTTCTCTCTCTCTCTCTCTCTATCTTCATTTTGTCTCCTTTCATGAAAATCATTCTACGAAGAGAGAGAGAGAGAGAGAGAGAGAGAGAGAGGATCGTTGGATCTTGAAGAAGAGAAAAAAGAAAGAAGGAAGACTTTGCCGTACTAATTAATTCGAGTATCGATCAGGAATGACAAAAACGAATGGAAAAAAATCGATCGATATGACTTGTTCGATTTTGTCGAAACGATAAATAGCCAAAAAAAAAATAAAGAATTCAGGCGAAGTATTATTTAAAAAAGAAAATATTTTAGACATATATATATATATATATATATATATATATATATATATATATATATACATATATATATTCATAGTATCGAGTATCTGTAAATAAGAATCTTTCGAATAGAAAAAAATCGATCGACATACCTTATTCGATTTTGTCGAAACGATAAATAACAAAAAAAAAAAGACAAAGAATTCACGCGAAGTATTATTTAAAAAAAAATAAACTTTATATATATATATATATATATAAATAATAAAAATAAACATTATATGTATATATATATATATATATATATATATATATATATATATATATATATAGTATCGAATATCTATAAATAAGAATCTTTCGAGTATAAAATCAAAAAAGAAAAAAAAGAAAAAAATCGAACGATGTACTTCAGGTGGCCAATAAGCGATAGTGATGGTAGAAAGTAAAAAAAAAAAAAAAAAAAAAGAAAGAAAGAAAGAAAAAAAGAAAAGGAAAAAAAGAAGTATATTTTGTTCCTGAGAGAATCGCGTAATTAAAGTTCTCAAAGAATGAAGAAGGCATCGAGCGAGATAAAAAGAGAATTGGAGAGAGGGATGAAGGGGAAGGGGAAGGGGAAGGAGAAGGGGAAGGAAGGAAGAAAGAGATAAATTAATCGGTCTTCCTTCTGTCTTTGTCATCTCATTCACCGAAGTAAAGATTAGAAACCGATCGGAATGCGTTCTGGTCTCCTTTCCCTTTGATCGGCAGTACTAGGACTTCGTTCGATGGTCCGTAGACTTGAAGAAAATTAGAGAGACACGAAAGACGAACTGAGAGAAACACACACACACACAGAGAGAGAGAGAAGGAAAGAGAGAGAGACACAGAGGAGTCCAAGAAAAGGACCACTCGAGGACGGTCCGATAGCGACGAGGATTTAATTGACACCGGGAGGTGTCGCCGCACTAAACTATGCAAAGTGGTCGGCACGTCGGCTTTAGTCTCTGAAGCCCTCCTCACTGAGGATCCCTAGAATTCGACAAAGATATATATACATATATATGTGTGTGTGTGTGTGTGTATGTGTATGTATATACTGGGTGAGCAATAACAAATGCCACAAAAATTGGTTAACGCTTCTTCCTCGTTAACGCATAACGTTATCCCTTAAGATCGAAGATCGAACGATCCATTATCGTCGATCGAATTATTTGTTCTTTTTCGATCGATACGACGATTAGAACGAAATATGATCGACGCTGATCGATCGGTTTGTCTGCTTCGCGATAATCAGATCGTTATTACCGATAGATTTTTATCCTGTATATATTCACACGAGAGAGAGAGAGAGAGAGAAAAAATTACAAAAAAAAACATCATTTACTTCTTAATTCTTACGTGAATCTTTCTTTCCTTTCCTTTCCCGTTTGTTTTTTTTTTTTTTTTTTTTTTTTTCTTTGAAATCATAGGATCGTGCGAGATCGAGAAGATCGAACGAGTTACGAGTTACACACCCTGTATATCGTGAAGAATCGATCGAACGACTACGTCCAAGTGAAAAAGATAACGACGTGGACAACGAGGATGACAACGGAGAACGGAGGACGATGACGAGAACGAGAAACGACGATGATCACGATTACAATGATGACAGGGTTGATGATCAAAGATCGAAGAAAAGGACTCTATGTAGCTTAACGGATCTATACCCGCATGATCGATTCGATCGATTCCTAATTGAAACGTTGTAATTTCGGAGTAGGGCCCCTGGGACCCCTTTGTCGGCCGATCGGAATTTTTCTCCCGCTCGTTATATGCGCAAGAGAGGAAGGGATTCCTATCCTGAAATCGTCCAGCGAGAAAATATTCGATCAGATATGAATCCTTGTTCATCGATCCCATATCCACCCCCCCCCTGCCCCCGCCACCCGCCCCTTCTTACGAGATCCCATTCCCTCCGTATCTTTTTCTTTCTTTGCTCGCGCGCGTAAAATATGAATAATAATACGAACGTATAGATCGAATCGGGAAAAAAAAGAAAAACGATCGGGATAAGATTATCGATCGTAGTAGATCTCGTTCGTGACCGTTATTAGATTCCTCTCTCTCTCTCTCTCTCTCTCTCTCTCTCTCTCTCTCTCTCTCTCTCTCGTTTCGTTGATAAAACGTCTAGAATTTCTAGTTAACGGATCGTTAACGAAGTATAGTTATAACCAGGGCTACTCGTGAGTATTCCCTTATATTTAAACAGTCAACCGAAGTAAGAGACAAACCAGCCAGACGGATGGACGTACGGAGAGAGACAGAGAGAGTGAGTGAGAGAGAGAGAGAGAGAGAGAGAGAGAGAACTAGGGAAGAGATGGGAGCAAAGAGTTTGGTTTCCAGGAAATTTTAGCACACGTGGAATTCGGCCGGTTCCAGTAGCCGGACGGAACGGTCAAACGACAAGCCGGCGGCTCGTCGCCACCGAAACCAAGCGAGCGACTGTAAAAGACGCGAAAAAATAAATAAGAGAACAAGAGTCTCTGTAAGAGACAGAAAGAAAAGAAAGTGTGTGTGAGAGAGAGAGAGAGAAGTTTACTCGGTGGGCGCTGAGGGTAGGTAGGAGGCGTCGGTTCTTACGGAAAAAAATGCTGAAAAATGTGAACTTCTCACCGCGGCTGGCGACAAAGAGGCCCGTTGCAAAGGAGATAAATCTCTATATTTCTATCTTTCTCTTTTATTCTTCCTCGCTATCATCCTTGTTACTCTCTCTCTCTCTCTCTCTCTCTCTCTCTCTCTCACTCCGTATCTTTCCGTCTTTCTGTGTTTCGAGAAACTCGCGTTCCAGCTTCCGAAGCAAGTCAAACTGGCCAGAGAGACTCTCTCTCTCTCTCTTTCAACCTCCTTCTCATCCTCCTCCTCATCCTCCTCCTCTTTATACTACACCCATCCTCCTTCCCTTTTGGTTCTCTCATTTACACTACGAGGAGGAGGATTTACTGGCCATGGAATACAATGCGGACCTGTCCGTATCCATCCACCGAGACCAGGAGCCGTCGGTTGCTTCTACCAACGCCGCTTCTGCCAACCTCTTTCTCTCTCTCTCTCTCTCTCTCTCTTTATTTCCTTCTCTCTCTCTCTCTCTCTCTTTCTCTCTTTCTCTTTATCTATCCCGTATATACCTCTTCTTCGTCGTGTCTTTCTTCCCTAAGATATCTATAGACGAGAAGACGCTAACTCGGCTTCCGTGACTTCACAGAAATAAACCGCGGCAGAATCCTGCGTTAAATTTTTACTCGATCGAACACCGAGAGATAGAGAGAGATAGAGAGAGAGAGAGAGAGAGAGAGAGAGAGAGAGAGAGAGAATATTTAACGTTTGATATCGAGACCGCGAGAATTAATCGTCTTAAGATTGATCCTAATCTTGATCGTGAGAGAATAAAGTGAGGGATGCGTTCGACGTCGAAACTATCGGATTTTGTCGTGCATAAGAGGATAGGGTGAGAGGGAGGGGAAAGGGGTGGAGGTATTCTTCTATCGTAAATAGCGTTGGTAGAGGTGTATATCCGTGAGTTTAGTCCATCAGTCGTCGTCGAGCTCTCGTTTATGGAATATCTCGTAGAGAAAAAAATATATATACATATATCTTGAGAGATATCTTGATAATGGTCGGGATTAATTTTTTCATTGATAAAATATTTTTTATCGGTTAACGATCGGGTAAAAGTATAAGGAATAAGAAGAAGAGACAGAAAAAAGAAAAAAAAAATATATATATATATATATCTTTAAACAAAATATTTTAATTTAAAAAATAAATGAATATAAATATATATATATATATATAAGTAATATATAAATATTAAATATAAAATATAATAATATAGTAATATTAAATATACATAAATAAATATAAATATAAATATAAATATATATATATATATATATATATCTTTAAAAAAAATATTTTAATTTAAAAAATAAATAAATAAAAATAAGTATAAGTAATATATAAATATTAAATATAAAATATAATAATATAGTAATATTAAATAATAATGTAGTAATATAAAATATAGTAATATTAAATATATATATAAATAAATATAAATATATATATATATATTTTTTTTTAAATCTATTTTATAGAATAGAACGCTATTCGAACGCTAGTAGAAGTAGGTAAGAGAGAGAGAGAGAGAGAGAGAGAGAGAGAGAGAGAGAGACAGAGAGAGTATTAACGCGTTGAGAGTGGAAGAAGGTGCTCGGTAAGGCCCAAGGAATGGGGAAGGGATGGGCCGTACGGAAAAGAGTGGGGTCTCGTTCCTAGGTAGACAACGTTTGTCGGCGCGTTTGTGGTTACCGACGACGACAACGACGACGCCGCCGCCTTTCTCTCTCTCTTTCTCTCTCTATCTATCTCTCTCTCTCTCTCTCTCTCTCTCTCTCTCTCTTAGGTGCAGTCTCTTAAGGGTCTCTGAACGAGCTTTAAGGCCCCATCGTGTTCCACGAGCTACTCCGAGCTGAGATTCTGGGACCGGCCCCGTGCGTGTGTCCCTTTTCAACGGTGCATACAAACATATTTAATACAAAGGGTTAACGTTCACGTTTACGTTCACATGCGTGGGCGTGCGCGCGAGCGCGCACGCACGCTCTCAAACTCGTACCAACCGATAAGGCTCCGTTTTCTTCCTTCCTTCCTTCCTTCACTCCTTTCCTTCACTCCCTTCCCGCCCTTCCCTCCTTTTCTTCCTTCCCTTTTCTTCACTCTCCCCACCCACATTTCCTTTCTCGCGTCTCGAGCCGTGTGGGAGGGTCCGACGTGGCTGATTTGCGATCAATTTGCTCTGATTTACAATCGTCGTCGTAGTCGTCGTCGTCCTCGTCGTCTTCGTGGTGGTGGTGGAGCGGGAGAAGAGCAAGGCCCTTTGGGCCCTAACCATCTCTCTCTCTCTCTCTCTCTCTCTCTCTCTCTCTCTCGTCATTCCCTCCCTCCCTACATCCCTTCCTGCGTACTCCATACGCATTCCGAACTTTCTCGAGCGACTCCTTTCTCGTTTCTTTACGAGAATACGCTCAAGCGTTTTGCGCACGCGAGTGAATTTGCACGCCCAACTGTTACGCCCGGCTACTACTATACGTATTTGTCGTCTCTCTCTCTCTCTCTCTCTCTCTCTCTCTCTCTCTGTCTCTGTCTCTCTTTAATATTTTTTGAAAATACAGGGTCATTCAAGGCCGGTTATAATTCTCTTATCGTTTTATATATTTCTTTCTGTTCTATTTTATTCATATATTTTGTCGTTCCGACAAAAAACAAAAAAAAAACAAAAAAATAAAGGAAATAAAAAGAACAATTTGAAGAATCACGAAAATATACAGGGTTGCGTTGATTCGTCGTATCGTTTTCAAAAGATCGTTCCCCGTTGTTTTCTTTCGTTTATTTTTTGTATGATCTTTCCTCGCGAGAATAACGAAATATTCGAAATCGTCGGATCAATGGGTGGTTACCGCGAACGTTTATGGCAGCTCGAAGGAACGTACTGCGTGCTCGTTTAACAAAAAAAAAAAAAAAAATAAATAAACAAAAAAAGATAAGAAAATAAATCCCATTCGTTCGACCGTTTTAACGAACTCGATGCATTCTTATATCCGTCGGGTTTCGCTTCGAATGATTTTTGCGAAGTTCGCTTAGGGTATTTAGTTCGAAACTTCGAGCGAGTTTCATATTTTTCATGACGTCTCTCTCTCTCTCTCTCTCTCTCTCTCTCTCTCTCTCTCTCTCTCTCGTTCTCTCCTTTTCGATATCCTGGAAGACACGAAAGTTGAGATACGTGCGTGCCTGCTATAAAATTAAGACCGCAAAGTCTCGTCTGCTCCTGAGGGGGTTTACCAACTGGTTTTCTTTCTCTCTCTTATTTTCATTTCTCGTCGTCATCGTCATCGTCATCGTCATCGTCATCGTCGTCGTCATCTACTTCTTCTTCTTCTTCTTCTCTTCTTTTTTTTTCTCCCTTCCTTCCTCCCTCCCTCCCTCTTCGTCGTCCTCGTCGATATTAACGAATAAATTCAAGCGTCGTCGTCCTTCGCCGAGCCCGAAGCCTCAGCTCACGCGAAACGCGAGAAATTAACGTCAGTGCGTCGTCTATTAAACGACCGACTGCGAGTACGGGCTCATTAACGCTCTCGATCGAAAATGATTTCCACTTTTTTCCCTTTCTTTCTGCTTTCTTTCTGTTTCCCTTTTCTCTCTCTCTCTCTCTCTCTCTCTCTCTCTTTTTTCTCCTTCGAACAAACCCAATTAATCCAACGATCAAGAGAAGATACTCGTATTCTCGTCGCGATATAACGTTCGCGTCAATTAGTCGCGATTGGCTAAGAAAATCGTCCGATAATCCAAAGGATATTTATTCCTTTATTATCGTCGATAAATATGTTCTGATTATTTCAATTGTGTGTGTGTGTGTGTATATATGTATGTATGTATATATATTGTTCGCGCGAAGATATTTTAATAAGAATGAAAAGAGAATGGTAAGAAGAAAATTGAAATATATGAATACGTGAGAAGAGGAAGCGTTGCGAGGAACGAAATAGAATTAAATCGACGGATTGAACAAGATGAAGAACAAAAAAACAAAAAATAGAGAAGAAATCGCAAAAAGTATCACCTACAAAAAACAATATATATATATATATATATATCTGCATTTTAAAAAAAAAAAAAGAGAGAGAGAGAGAGAGAGAGAGAGAGAGGAGAAAAAAATGAATGAATGATAAATAAAAAAGAGAGAACGAAAGATTCGTAGGAGCCACCTTCGAAGGTGATTAAAAATCCAGAAACAAAAAAAGGAAAGGAAACGAAAAAGTAAAGGGAAAGGGAAAGGGGAAAAAAAAAAGGAAATGTAAAATAAAACGGGCCTCGTCTTGTTTTCCCGTTCGAACCCATCTCGTACGTATGTATTTACCTACATATATGTATATATGTATATGTATATGTATATGTGTATGTATATGTGTATATAGAAGAGTCCTCCTATAAGGTGGGTCCCTTAACGTGAAGGGAAGGTGGGCCCCGACGGTGCCACGACGCAGCGCCATACATAACGCCGTGGTCCCTCACAAAGGAGTCGTGGCGAGATGGTAGCCTACAAGATCGGATAATATGGGTAGTTATTTGTCGGCGCCGATGTTGGTTTTTCGGCCGAATGTGTTGCCGCGTAAGTGTAAGGCCCCCCCGCGGCGACGGTCCCGCTGGGACCCAAGGCCTACCCGTCGTCCTCCCCGCTCATCCCCACAACTCTTATAACCATTCCCTCCCCTACCTTCCCCTTACCACCATCACCACCACCACCATTATATTTACGTTACCACGAGAGAACTCACTCCCTCTCTATGGCCTTTCGATCAATTCTTTTATTTATTTAGCCTTTTTTTTTTCCTTCTCTCTATCTATCTCTATCTCTATCTATCTATCTATCTATCTACATATTCTCCGTTTCTCTCTCTCTCTCTCTTTTTTTTCCTTCTTTCCTCTTTCCTCTTTCCTCGTATAATTACTTTCGATTATTTAACTCGTTGAGAGTGATTTATGATTTTTTTTTTTTTTTGCTAATATTTCGCTGCTACTCTTTGTCTCTGTTATCGTTGTTGATTCGATGTATCGACACCATCGGTGATGTTCGACGATAAAATAATAATTTTGAAGATCGACGTCATCGTTACGAATACTTTCGATTAATTCCTCGGATCGATCTTCTTTCTTTCCTCCGATTGCATTGTTTTTTATTTCTTATTTTTCCTAATTTTTTTTTTTTTTTATATAGGTACGATCAGAAACGAGAGATCGTTGCTTTCGAAATAATATCACTCGTATCTTTCTTCACATTCTCGATCGAGTCGTTCTTATAGAACGACTATAAAATCTTCAAGATTTCGAAATAAATTTGTTCACAGGTTCTCTGTAACAAATGACGGATCAAACAATTTTTCTTTTTCTTTCATCACCCCTCAGTTTGTAAGTTACACGGGGTTGAAATTTTTCCGAAAATACAGGACGCGTTATCGATTTTTCAAACACGCCCTCCTTTAAACTGCTCATACCTCCGGTTTCTATCAATCCAACGAACTTCTACAAGAACGCGTTTTGTACCTCTTGAATGACACTTTAACGACATTTTTTTTTACTCCACTATAATTTACCATTTCATTCGTTATAAACAATTATATCATTCAAACGTGCTTTTCGAGACTTTCGTTAGCTTTAAAAATTCTAAAAAAAAAAAGAAAAATATCATCGTATTACTCGATCAATTCTCCATAAAAATATTTCTCCATAATTATAAAATGGAGGATTGATAAGAACTGTGTCAAAATATGTGATATATATATATATATATATATATATATATATATATATATATATATATATATATAATCGGTACATAAAAAGCTTAGCTTTAAAAATTCTAGAAAAAAAAAAAATATCATCGTATCACTCGATCGATTCTCCATAAAAGTCTAGAATTATAAAATGTAGGATTGATAAGAACTGTGTCAAAATATGTGATATATATATATGTGATATATATATATATATATATATATATATATATATATATCTAATCGGTACTCGCGAATTTCCGGGGAACGCATCGAAGATCGAGGCGTATTTCGAGGACTAAATCGGTGTAGTTCCTTAACTACGGTAGAGATCGCGAGTACGAAGGCATCCAGAAGCGGATAGAGGATTCCAGAGGCAGATCGTAACCCGCGTTCGCCGGCAGCCGATTCAATCCTGGAAATTACAACCAGTTCGAGTAAATGACGATCCGGGACTACGCCAGCCATTGAGAGAGAGAGAGAGATAGAATTCTATCTCTCTCTCTCTCTCTCTCTCTCTCTCTCTCTCTCTCTCTTTCTCTCTCTCTCTCCGTCTGTCTCTTTTATCTATCTATCTCCCTATCTCTCTTTCTCTCACTTTGGTATTATAACGATCGGAACGTTTACAGGTTTCGTCGATGGCTCCTTTTACGATGCGAACCATCGGCTGGAGAACTTGAAATCGTGCTGCCCGTTATGATCCATGGAACGAGCTCATAAAGGAGGATGATGATTTCGCCATTTTAATTTTCCACGTTCTCAAGGTCAATATCCCCGTACCGCAAAACCCACCGCGCTCTTACCCGTCAAAAGATTTTTCTCGTCGGAACGCTCTTTCTTTTTTTTTATTTACCTTCCTTTCTTTTTTTTCTTTATTTTTTCTTTTTTTCTTTTTTTTTTTTTATTTTCTCGTTTGTCCCCGATCAAAAATTGTTCCTTTTTTTACTATTATCATTTTTATTATTATTGTTATTATTATTATTATTATTATTATTATTGTTATTATTATTATTATTATTATTAATCGTCGCTCGACGATCGTCCCACGCGCGTCCCACGATTTTTCTTTTTACTTCTTTTTACTATTTTCCTCTGTCTCTCTCTTTCTCTCTCTTCTGTCTCTTCTTCTCCTCCTCCTCCTCTTCTTCCTCTTCTTCGACTACTTTTTTTTATTTTTTTTTTTTTTTTATACTTGGGTAGGTCCCACAAAGTGATTTACGAGGAATGAACATGAACGGTTTAAACGAGGGATAAACGATCACATTTTATGTTAAATTCTAATCGTTACTATTTATGTATGTATGTATGTATGTATGTATGTACATAGAACCATGTTGATACCGATGTAACTGACAGTGTCGATCTTAACGATCTAACTTTATTTTTCTCGTTTTATTACTATTCCGAATAATTATATTTTCCCATGGGGATTCTTTTCTCTTTAATTCGACACGTGCTATTTCTCTCTCTCTCTCTCTCTCTCTCTCTCTCTCAGTCTCTTATTTTCTTTCTCTCAGTTCAAATAAATTTTGTTTGATATTCGAGGCTAATTTAAACGACGATGCTTAACATCCGAAAAATATTTCCATCTTTAATCAGTTTTCGTCATAGAAACGAACATAAATATTTTTAATGGTTCTCTTTCTTTTTTTCTTTCCTTTTTTTTTTTTTTATATACAACAACGAAGAGAAAACAATTTCGTTTCTTCTTTCCTCTAAAAAAAAAAAAAAAAAAAAAAAAAAGAAATGAAAATTAAAGAAGAAGTTACAAGTATGCACGAGATACGGATACATGGATACTAATTGAATAACGAACAAATAAAAAAACGAAAAAAAAGAGAAGATTTATAAAAAAAAAAAATAAAATTACTAACGAAAGAACGAAGAAACGACGACGGCAATCCGTTTCGTCTTATTCTCTTATTTTCCAAAAATTTCGCAGGAACGAGCGATAATAATTCTTCTTTTAATATTCTTTTTCTTTTTTCCCCTCGAAGAAGCGACGATATTAATTTTTCCTTCCATCATTCCTCCGTCTCTCTCTCTCTCTCTCTCTCTCTCTTTACTTAAAAAAAATAAAAATAAAAATAAATAAAAAAAATAAATAAATAAATAAAAGCAAAAAGATCGACTCGTCCCTGATTTTTTTTCTTTCCTTTTTCTTTTTCTTTCTGTTCGATGAGAGCCGTTAAGCACGGAAATATGGCGGATAGTATCGGATAAAAAAGAGAGAGAGAGAGAGAGAGAGAGAGAGAGAGAGTGAAAGATATATATAGAGAGAGAGAAAGAGAGAGAAGGTTGCCGCCACACACATGCTGAGCCAAGGCGTCCGTAACGTCTTTTAATCACGAAATGAGCCGGCTCTCTTCAAACGACGAGAACGGGGCCCCATGGTCCTCTTTGGCCGAATTAAGTAAATCAATAAATAACGAGGATATCTCGGCAACACCTGCGCGCCGCGCTCTCCTCGCCTTTCCTTTCCTTTCCTTTCCTTTCCATTCCATTCCCTTCTCTTCCTTTCCTTTCCTTTCCTTTCCTTTCGTTTCCTTTCCTTCCCTTTACTTTCCTTTCGTCTCGTCTCGTTTCGTTTCATTTCGTTTAGTTTCATTTCATTTCGTTTCATTTCGATCGTATCGAAACGATGTAAAAAGGATTTACGACGCTCCAAACGAGGCGCCAACTTGACTCCACGGTTCCTCATTTTCTTTTTTTTTTTTCTATCTTTTCTTTTTCTTTTCTTTTCTTTTCTTTTTTTTACTGTTACAAAATAATTTTACGTTCATCGCCCATGACTTTTCCTTCGATTATCTATTCTTTCCTTCCTTCTTTCATTCTTTCGTTTTTTTTTTTTTTTTCAATTCGTTGGAAACTTTTTTTCTCGACGATCATCGCTCACGATTCGTTTCTTTCGATGTCATCCTTCTTCTCTTCGCTTTCTCTTATCATTTCATCGAAGTATCGTAGCTTCACCTCGGTCTGATGTTTTCGATATATCGGATAAGTTTAGAATTTTAATTTACAACGATTGGATGGCGCATTAGAGGACGACACGTTTGTGTTCGAATGGCGTTAGATCGATTCACTGGTATCCATTTAATTTCTCTCTCTATCTCTCTCTTTCTATATATTCTTCGTTTTTCGTTCTTTCCTTATTTCTCCATTGAAAGAACTTCAAAAATTTCCGAAACTCGTGAAAATCGACCAGTTGTGAAAATTGTAAAAAGAAAGAAAGAGAAAGAGAACGTCGAAGAAAGCGACGAGACGAATGGATTTGGACAAAAATAGGAAAAAAAATAAAAAAAAAAAAAATAAAAGAAAGAGAAAATTCGGAGAGACAAGATGAACGTGATAGAGGACGAAGAGGCGAATCGATATGATATTAAAGAGCGTTAATTGTCGTTTAACGAAACTCGGATATGCTTGCTAGACACCTGTTCTTTAAAAGATCTTACTCGAGTAGAATTGAAAAGGTCGAGATGAAACTGTATGTGTGTGTGTGTTTGTGTGTATGTGTGTATTGTACATATTTGTATGTATCTATACCTAATTCTCTCTCTCTCTCTCTCTCTCTCTCTCTCTCTTTTTCTTTCGTCGACCTACTCGGACACGACCCTCGCAGTGATCTACGGCTTAATCCGTTCTCCAGAACAACCTTTATGTATATATGAGAAAGATAGATAGATAGATAGAAAGAGAGAGAGAGAGAGAGAGAGAGAGAGAGAGAAAGAGAAAGAGAGAGGGAGAGAGAGAGAGAGAGAGAGAGAACGTGCTAACTATACATTTATATATACATATATGTACATAAATGCATAAGAAATAGTGAAAGAAATAGCGAGAAAGATAGATAGATAAATAGATAGATAGATAGAGAGAGAGAGAGAGAGAGAGAGAGAGAGAGAGAGAGAGAGAGATTGTGTCTCTCGATCCTACTAGATTCTATGTTATTCGACGTGATCATCCATGATCGATCGATCGATCGATCGATCTCTCCATCGCGTAATATCCCGTACTAACCTTACTCGAATAAGATATTTGATAATTTATAATTTCAACTATAGAACGAAATCGAATTAAGATCGACGGATTTG